>APFE030190681.1:177162-280480 GCA_000404065.3 Pinus taeda
GTCATGATAGTTTTGTAGGCAACACACTGAGCTACTTTGTGTCCAAAGTTGTGACAAGAGAAACATTGGCCATTGAAGAAATTCCTGCGATTATCAACCCTGCGGACAGAACGATTGTAGTTTTTATTGACATTCATTCTTGAGGCAAATTGAGAATGATTTACCTGTGGTTTGTTGTAGCTTCTGTTTATCCTTGAGGCAGGTTGCCCCTGATTTACTTGGTGATCTCTGTTCATTCTTGAAGAAAAATGTCCCCGATTTACTTGGTGAGCAGCATTGTGCCTTTGCTATTGATTGTCAATTTGTTCACTTCTCCTTGCTTCATCAATATAACTTTTGGAGGTGGATGGCTTCTGTGTTTGAGATCTTCTTCATTATATCCCAGACCTGCCTTGATTAGTGGAGAACGTTGTACTTTGAAAATCTCATCTAACATTTCAGATCCTTTAACAAATCTAAGATTAAGAGATTTAGTTTTCTCAACCTCTTTTCTAAGTCCCACTATTTCACATTCTAAATTTTCATGATGTTTTTCACTTTCAGCCAATTGGAATTGCAGAGTATCAATAATCATATTTTTCTCTTCTAAACAAATTTTGAGTTTAGAAATCTCTTCATAAAGACCTTCTTCATCTATAGCATCCATGAAATCATCATCTTCAAAAGCCATTAAAAGTCTATAATTATTACCTTTTTCATCTTCATCACTATTTGAAAATCCATCACTGTCTTCATGAGTGTAATAGCTTTTCTTATTTACATTATGTTTCTTCTTCCATCTAATAGGTTCCTTACCTTTCTGAGGACACTTGGCAGCATAGTGACCGACTCTTCCACAAGCAAAACATTTGAAAGGTAACTTACCTCTGAATCTTCCATCACCCCGTTGAAGGTTCTTGACAAAATTTGATTCTTCCTCTTCTTCTGACATATGTCCTGAGTCATAAGAATCTCCTTTTCTTGAGGCCTTGAATGTGGCTTCTCTTTTGTCTGATGGTCCCCCTTTCCTCATTTCATAAGTGGTTAGAATTCTGTGTAGTTGCGACATGGTAATTTTCTGTAGATTCTCCTTTTCTTCTATTGCAGAAACTTTTGATTCAAACTTAGAAGACATAGATCTCAGAACCTTTTCAACCACAACAACGTCTTTTATTTCTTCACCCAAATTTTTCATACAACTAACAATCTCATCTATGCATAGTAAATAGTTAGCCACACTTTCATCATTGTACATTCTGAGATTTTCATATTGAATTCTGAGGGTTTGAAGTTTTGCTCTTTTTACCTGTTCATCTCCTTCATAGCTCAGAATGATCTTGTCCCATATTTCTTTCTTTATACTTGAAACCTGACTCTTTTTGATTGAGATAGACATCCTAATAGAGTATTGACAACCTTTGCATTAGTTTCAAACTGCTTCTTCTCAGCCGGATCTGTAGGAGTTGCTGATGGAAAAGTGTACCCTATATCTATGATATCCCAAACTTCTGTACCAAGAGAATGAAGATAGGTTGTAACTCTTACCTTCCAATAGACGAAGATGGTCCCATCAAAAATTGGTGGCCTGATTGATGCTTCTCTCTCGTAGTTGCTCATGATGATAGATCTTCCGTCAAGCGACCAAGCTTCTTCTGAAGGACCCGCTCTGATACCAATTGTTTGAAATAATACTGAGAATGGGGGTGAATCAGTATTATCTGGTCAATTATTTTCTTTTTCAAACCCAGAACATATACACTACTTCAGTTAGAGAGAACCGCGTATAGATGCAACTACAGATAAGGAAACCCGCGTATATCATACAGACTTATAATTTAAAATATTCTACAGATGTTGAACATTAATCTGTGAATCAGGATCATATAAACAGTAACCAGGAACAGAAAATAGAGCACAAGACAAGCATACACAAGAACACAAGATATGAGGTGGAAACCCAATGTGGGTGAAAACCACTTGCTGCAATATGTCTCTATCTTTTCAATTAGAAACTTCTTTTTACAATGATTCTGTACTGGTGCAGTTCTTTACCAGTATGCAGGCTGCCACCTGTAGAGAGCTACAACCATCTCTTGTTTTCCAGCTTCTCCTGGAAGGGAGCTACAGCCCCCTTAGTTCTTATACTAGTTGAGATACTAGTACGCAAGCTGCTACCTGCAGAAGACTACAACCTTCTCTTCCTTCCACGGACCACATTTCATAAATTTTCAGACTGGATCCACAAATAACATCAATCAAACATCAATAATTTCTGCATCAACCAATCACCTTTTCACCAATCAAAACTGAATCAAAATAAACACTTCTCTACCGACTATACCCAGATCATAATAACAGTAATCACACCCCACTTCTAAACCCAGAACACTGTAGTAATAAACAGAAGCAGCTAGAACATAAATCAAGAGATGTATGCTACTTCACTATTTAGAAACCTGTGTGGATACGCTTCTATGTCAATACCGACATACGTATAGATCTATAAATTCATTCTTTCAAACATTCAGATATTAGTTAACCCGGATTATCAGATTTATAGATCAAGCGTGCACCACATATCATAGATAAAAATCATATAGAGATACCACTATTCCAGCCTTAAGATTTTGACCCATCAATAGAACTTATACTTCTCCTTGTGCTCAGGTTCCTTCTTCATTCAGATCCAAATCTGCACCATAACCCAATCATAGTATTCTAGATCTAGCACTTTATCAGATATTCAATAATTCAGAAGATGCCTTGCCAAATTATCTCCTTCCTCTTTTATAGCCTTAGGCCTTTCACAATACCACGAACCAAAAACCATAGCAATTCAATACCATGGATCCAATACTTGGGATAAACACTTATGACGATATACCATGGCCCAAAACCATAGGTTCAAATACCAAGGACTAAATACCATGAACCAACGATAAGATTTCCCATGTGCGTGTGCTTTCGTCTACATGAAAGTGCATCAACTTTTCTCTGCATGAAAGTGCATGAACTTTTCTCTGCATGAAAGTGCGTGAACTTTTCTCTGCATGAAAGTGCGTGAAATTTGCTGCACTATAATTTATCATCTGAGATGAGTGGGTTGCCATCAAGTACAACATATGTATCATAATGCCAACACTAAATGGATATTCAAAAACAAGATGAATGAAAATGGAGAAGTCATTAGAAGCAAGGCTAGACTTGTTTGTAAAGGGTATGCTCAACAAGAAGGTATATATTTTCAAGAAACTCTTGCACCTATTGCTGGACTTGAAACCATAAGGACGTTTCTTGCTTTTTCTGTCTTTAAGAAAATCAAAGTATACCAAATGGATGTAAAATTTGCTTTCCTTAATGGAGATTTAGAAGAAGAAGTTTATATTGAACAACCAAAGGGATTCATTATTGGAAATGATGCAAAACTTGTATGCATACTAAAAAAGGCTTTCTATGGTCTGAAACAGGCTCTAAGGGCCTGGTATTACCTCCTTGACAAATATCTACACCAAGAAGGTTGTATAAAAGGTTCAGCAGATAGGAATCTATATACAAAGGTTGAAACTGATAAATTGTTAATTATTGTTGTTTATGTTGGTGATATCACTTTTGGTAGTAATGAAGAATCCATGAGTCAGAATTTTTCTTCAGTAATGCAGCAGGAATTTGAAATGTCCTTGCTTGGTGAACTTACCTATTTTCTTGGTCTACAAGTTCAACAAAATAAAGATGGTATTTTTCTTTCACAAACCAAATATCTCAAATAGATCTTGAAAAGGTACGTCATGGAAGATTCTAAACCTGTATGTACCCCAATGGTAACAGGATGCAGTCCCAACTAAAATGATGAATCAGTAGTAGTACATCAACAAATTTACAAATCTATGATTGGCAGTCTACTTTATCTAATAGGTACTTGACTTGACATCATGCATACAGTAGGAATAGCTGGAAGATTCCAAGCAAATCCAAAGGAATCACACCTTCAGGCAATCAAAAGAATTTTCAAATATCTTCAAGGAACTCAGAACTTTGGTTTATTGTATCCCAGAGATACAGATCTTACTCTTCATGCATATACAAATGCAGATTGGGCGGGAAGTGTTGATGACAGAAAAAGCACTAGTGGTGGTGCATTCTATATGGGTTCCAGGTTAGTATCTTCATTCAGCAAGAAACAAAGTTCGATTTCTTTATCTACAATTGAAGCAAAATATGTGGCTGCTACATCTTGTTGCACACAACTACTTTGGATGATGAAAACCTTGCAAGACATTCATATCACATCTACTCCACACATCTCCATTCTATGTGATAATACAAGTGCCATCAGTATTTCAAACAATCCAGTCATGTGCTCGAAGACCAAGCACATACCCATCAAATACCATTTCCTACGTGAACAAGTGCTTAAACAAAAGGTCAAATTGGAGTATTTTCCCTCCAAAGAATAGGTTGCTGATATATTCACTAAACCACTACCTAGAGCTACATTTGAATATCTCAGACAAAAGCTGGGAGTAGTTGCTACATCATCCTGCTGTTAAATCCAATTTTTCAGAGAAAGGTTATTATATGCGTGTTTCATGGAGTACAATTGCATAAACACGCGGGTTTCTATGGGTCAAGGAGCGTATCCGTTTTTTAGACAAGAAAAATAGTGGGTAGGCTCTGATATGGGTGCTCTGACTGATATTGATGATTAATGTCTATTGACATGCTTTGTTCATTATGTTTTATCTCACTGATAAAGATGCCTTGACCATTGACCTGTTAACAATGCACAAGTAGCACAGGTTATGTGGGAGCATTAGCCTTCATGTACATTCATCATTTTTGGCATTATGGTTGCTGAGTCCAACTATGGTTTCAGATATTTATACCATTTGTTGCTTAAGTCATGTAAAAGTTTAGGGTGTGACATGTCTTCTCATACATTTGAACAAGTCCTCTTAGACAAATGATGCAATTTGTATCCCCCCTTTACATGGTATGGATGATGTAATATTTATTGTTTCTTTCATGTATAAAAAATTGGTATATCCCCACTTGGTTGGGTGGATGAGTCAAATTTGGTATATCCCCACTTGGTTGGGAGATGGATGTATGTATGAGCCATTGGTGATAGGGAGGTCGTCCTCACATAGTTGAGTTATAGATTCATGTTATTCTTTTAGAAAATATTTTTTTGCAGACTCTACTTGTGCTCAGGGGGAGCATGGATGGTTTGAATGCATCTCAACATGTACAAAAGGGGAGCTCAATCAGAGAATTCAACATGTGCTCAGGGGGAGCATGAACAACATCATGTATGTCAAAGGGAGAAAATATCTTAGTCCACCCTTTGCCCTTGATGTCAAAGGGGGAGAGTGACCTGGTGTTGTTGTTTCCATTAAGTCCAAAGGGGGAGATTGTTGGCATTATGATACAAGTGTTGTCCTTGATGGCAACTCACTCAGATGAAATATCATAGTGCAGCAGGTCAACAACAAAGAATTATAGATCAGACTACAAGGAATGAAGAAAGAGAGGTATATGCAGGTTCACCTTGTCCAAGTTGCATACACACGCAGGTCTACTTAACAAAAGAAGCATATACGTACACACGCCCTTTCACAGAAGGAAAAGCACCTATATCTTGAAAAACCAAAAGCTTTTGTTCCAAGGTATTTCTTGGGCCAAGGAATTTGATTGGTCTGAGGTATTTGGTCGAAGGTATTGGTCCTAAGTAGCTTTGGTGTATGGTATTGAGAAAGACCTAAAACTATATAAGGAGGAGAAGATCATTAGGCCAAGGGTGTGCAAGGATTTGAATATCTTATGAAGTGTTGGATCATATATGCAAGTTAATGAGCTTCTGATGGTTTGCTTGATCTGATCTAAGGATCCACCTATATGGCTGATGAAGGTTGATGATCGAGATCGTAAAGGCTTAAGAGTATTATCATTATGTGGTTTGATCTTGAACAATCTAGATCTAAATAATGACGAATGTTTTATTCTGTAAATGTGATGATCTGGGTATGGCTGATGTCTGGAATAGTTGTGATGTTTCAAGTTAGCATTTACAGATCTATACACATGTTTGATTTATTTAAATAGCGTATACATGTTGGCTCAACATATCAAAGTAGCATATACATCATAAATTTGAATTTACAGATTTGTACGCTAGTTCCCTTTGGTAAAAGTGCATATACACACAGGTTCGACACATGGAAGTAGCGTATACCTTATGAAGTATGATGTTTAAAGTTTCAGTTGTTTTTGTTTGCTGTTGTAGAGTTCAGGGTTCTTCTTTGTGTCTCGGTGATTGTATTCTAGTAATAGTGTCCTAAATGATCAGATTGATTCATTGTGATTTTCTTCAGTGATGATGGGTTGTTAAGTGTTTGGTTGATTCAGTTGTGGATTGAGTTTCAGTGATTTGTTGATGCAGATATATTTGATGGTTGTATTACAATTATGATTTTTTGAGTTTCAATGTTGTTGATGGGTCTAGTATGAAAATGGGATGAAACGTGACCTTCAGATTGTGGTGTTGTGTTCCAGGAGTATCCAGTCTAAAAATTCATGAAACATGGTCCCTGGTGGAAGAGTGGAGTTTTCAGTAGGCTAGCACCTACATACTAGTAAACATATTGGCTAGTACAAGAGCTAGGGGGTTGTAGCTCCCTTCCAGTAGTATTTGGAGAATGAGAGAAGGTTGTAACCTTCTGCAGGTGGGTCACTACGTACTGGTATGACTCTACACTAGTACAATATTGTAAATATCTTTTCTTATTATTAAAAAGAAGACAAATACAACAGCAACATGTGGTTTTTTACCCACATTGGGTTTCCACCTTATATCTTGGTGTTCATGTGTGTTGCTTATGTGTGATGCTTTATTCTACATTTACCGCACTCTCTAATAAATCTATGATATATTGGTTTAAGCTCAATAAATGATAAATTTTCTAAATCAAAAGTTCTCTGCATATACATTGGTTTCTTTAAGTACAGTCGTGTATACATGCTAGTTCAATTCATTGAAGTAGCGTATATAAATATGTTTGGGAAATAAAATTATAGATCTGATAATACTGATTCACCTCCTTCTCAATATTATTTCCAACATTACCTGCACTCTTCTACTAAGAGAATCTGCAACCTTATTTTCTTTACCATTAAAGTACTTGATCTTGAAGTCAAATTCACTGAGTATAGCCAACCAACTAGCTTGCCTAGAATTCAGATTAGGTTGGTCAAGCATGTACTTTCTCCCACTATGATCACTCATCAAAAGGAACCTCCTACCAAGAAGATAGTGCCTCCACATCTTCGATGCATGAATAATTGTTGCTAACTCAAGATCATGAGTCACATAATTATGCTCATGCTCATTAAGCTAATTTGACTCATACCATAGTATATATCATTCTTGCAACAAAAATCCACCAAGTTCTCTTTTGGAAGCATTAGTACATACCAAAACCACTTTATCTAGATCTATAATCTTTATAACTGTAGAATTTGTAAGAAAATCCTTCAATTTCTTAAAACTAGCTACACATTCCTCTATCTATTCAAATTTCTATCCTTTTCTCTGTAATGATGTAATAGGATAGGAAATCTATTAGAAGTTTTTGACGAACCACCTTTAATAACCTATTAGTCCCATGAATGATCTAACCTCGTCCACATTCCTAGGAATTTCCCACTCCATGATAGCTTTGATCTTTTATGGGTCCACCGTTGTACCTTCCTTGGAAACCAGATGTCCCAAGTAATCAACTTTGGCCTAAAAGAAACTGCAATTACTAAGTTTGGCATATAACTAATTCTCTCTTAGAAATCTCAACACTTATTCTAAATGTTCTTCCTACTCTTCCTCATTCTTAAAATATATCAATATGTCATTAATGAGTACTATCACAAACTTTTCCAGATAAGAATGCAGCACACTATTCATCAAACACATGAAAGTAGTTGGAACATTAGTAAAAAAAAAGGAACCACAACAAACTCATAGTTCCCATACATATTATGGAAAGTAATCCTGTAGATCTCCTCTTCTTTTATGTGTTCCTAATGATACCATAATCTGAAATCAATCTCCAAGAGCACTATTTCTCCCTTCAAATGATCAAATAAGTCATCAATATGCAATAATGGATACCTATTTTTGATCGTCATATTGTCCAATTGTCTGTATTCAATGCACAACCTGAGATTACCATCCTTCTTCTTCAGAAAGAACACTAATGCACTTGAGTACAACACACTTGGCCTAATGTATCCCTTTTCAAGCAATTCCTTAAGCTTCAACTTTAGTTCCACTTACTTCAGAGTGCGCATCCCATAAGGTGCCTTGGGTGTTGGTGTTTCTTCTGAAATCAAGTCAATATAAAAGTCCACTTCCCTATGAGGTGGTAACTTTGAAATATCTACCGAAAATACATCATAAAATTGCTACAAAACCAGATACTTCAAGACTTTAGCATCCTCAACATCCTTCCCTTTATCACAAGAAATATGAACTTAAAACAATACACATTATTTCCTACTACTACATATTTCCCGCATATATGTAATCATTCTCACTGACGTAGGCTTCTTCTTACCCTACAAGATTCCCTTCTCTCCATCATCATTTAAGAAATAATAGCCTTATCATAACAAGCCACCTTAGTCTTATGAATGGAAACCCAATCCACACCCAACAATATATATGGTCCCAGTGGAAGCACATTTATATGTGATGATGTAGACATATCGTTCAACTTGAATGCACAAGATCTTACCCAATGATGAACTCTTTTCATGGTACCTATTTCGATTCGCACCTACCAAGGCTTTGCATGCAATACTTTATTCAAACCACACTTATCCACCAAATCAGGATTGATATAACTATAGTTAGATCGAGGGTCAATCAATATAGAAATGACTTGATCAAAAACCATACATTCCATCTCAGTAATCGATACCTGATGATCAGCATGCCTATTATCCAACCTTGCATAAATCCAATGAATACTTTGTCCAGCATCCCCAATTGTGTGTGCCTCCTGACAACTATAAATCTATTGTATGCCACCCTAATGTTGTTTAGAATCCATCCTATGATCATCCTTGCCATAAGTCCAACACTCTGAAGGCTTCTTGCCATCACCCTTATTCTGCGCCTTAGACTAAAATCCGCATCCCCTATCAACTACATTGAAGTTCTTGTATGATGTTACATTCTCCTTGTTGTTTGTATCGTAAGGCTTTCCTCTCTTCTTAACCCACTTTCCTGTATTCTTCTCATTACCTTTCCAATCTTACTTAGACTTAGTCTTGCACTTCAATTTTGCATAATAGTGCTTCAACTTTATGATCGCTTCCCCCAATGATCTAGGATAATCAAACTCAATTTTGTCTTTGAATGATACCGACGACCCAATGATGAATCTCTGAAGCTTTTTTTCTCCTCGTTAATATAAGGCACATATCACAACAACTCTAAGAATCTGCTAATATACTCCTCCTCAGTCATAGATCCCATCTTGAACACATATAAATCCTTTCCCCTACCATCATAGTATCTTCCAGATAGATATTTCTTCCTAAAAAGTCTCTCGAACTCACTCAAAATCAACTCCTCTTCTTGAATGCCTTTATTATTCTTCACATCTTCCCACTAAATGCCCTCTTTTCCTTTAAGAGTGAAAGTAGTTATCATGGCTTTCACATTTTCTTAATAATCATGCAATCTGGAAAGCTTATTCATCTTAAGAAATGAAGCTTCTGCATCTTTTGACTTCTTAATTTCACCATAAAATGTAGGAGAATTTTCTTTCTTGAACTCCTCAAGCATGTATTACTTCTCACTTCTCCTATACATATGGTAGTGGTGATAATGATATTGTCGTTCATAACCAAAACGAGAATAGAACCCACAGACATTACCCCTTATGTCAGGTATATCCAATAGCCTTTCATCAAGGATTGTATCTTCCCTATCAAACGTGTATTGTGTTTAAGACCTACTTCAATATGACCCATTTCTCCTTTCCTCTTGTCCATGACAGATCCTAAGTGGTCCATGTCTCTGAAAATATGATAAACTCTAAAGGATGACTACATTCAGTTCCACTTGTTTTTCCTGTGCTCTAGAAAATATTTCCTGTGACTGAATGATTCGATCATTATCCACCTTATAACGTCTGATATCCTGTTTCAAACTTCTCAATGTATCTATTATGTTAAGGGAGTTCTCATCAATATGTTGTTCATATGAACTGTAGGGAGAATCACATCAATTGTAGTGCACCATTTTGATAGTCATCTTAATATTCTACTTCTTCCAACATACCATGTTAGATAATCAAATATAAACATAATCAACATACCTCATTGAAGGGAAAAGGAGGTTATCTCCTCTACAAAATCAATCTAGATTAGCAAAACATATGTATATATAATGAAATCAACATATCAGTCATCTCCACACTGGCATCATAAATTTCTACATGACGACAATACTACAACAATGAATGTCATAGTGCATGCATATCAAACACATATGTTACTGACATGCATACATGACAAACACATTCTTCCCATCCAATCCAAGTGTTGAACCTGAGAGCTCTGATACAAATCTATAACCACCCCTCTCATATTCAACCTAATTACACCATCCTTCTAGGGTAAACATGAGACAGAGAGATATTATGACATTACCCAACCTCCTAGATCCACTTAAAGAAGTGGAGTTGAAAAAATTATCACATACTGACATCCCACAGGGGCTATAGATCACCTAAGGGCTGGAAAAACTCCTCCAAGCCGGAACCCTTTTACTCTACTCAAGGTCCACAACCACATGTATAACAATGCTTGCATGTGGTTATAGCACTCAAACCACATGCACAGCAATGCATCCATGCGGTTGTAGCCCAATTTCTCTAGTTTTGAGCATTGTTCCTCCAGGATCAATCCCACCTTCTTAGGCCTACCTCCAGACCACTACTTGTAATTTCTTGAGACTTTCCACAATCATATTTAACATGGAAACAAATCTATCCATTCAATCTCAACACAAAAAATATTTCCAGATTGCTTAGAACATAACAGTCATTTCGTCAAACACATGGAAAAAATGTAAGCTACATGTCATGAACACATATTTGATCATAAAAGTACAAGATTCATCTAAGAATCACTAAGAATTCCATATGACCTCTCCACATAGCTTCAACAACACTTATTAGTCCATATATTCATCAACCAGTGATTTGACTTCGCAGTCGGACATCACTGACACCAACTAGATCGATATCTATCCAACCTTTCCAGGGCTTCAAGAACTAGTAACTAATCACACAATCTTCCAGGGCTGTATAGAATTTGTCCAACCTGACTCTAGGGACTAATAACTCAACCCACCAAGGGCTCCAGAGAGTTTTCCCTAACCCAGGCTCTAGGACTAGTAACTCAACCCAAGTTGTTCAGAGGCTTCCAGAGTGTTTGTTCCAAAAGCACAACCATAAGGAATTACAAGCACCAACCAAAAAATAATAATGTGGAAAAAACCACAACACCACAAATATCAAGGAAATGGAAAGGCAAGGCTAAAATCACTATCAATCTAGGCAATCCTCCATGTTAATGACAACACATAACCAAGAAAGAACATGCATATGCCATGCTTCCACACATCATCAAAGATATCACACATGCAACATGTTCCCTACAAAGTGATCCAATTGTAGCAGTCGATCCAGTTGTTCCCTTGTTCCTTCCTTCTTTCTTTTTTATTCTTTATCCAAATGCAAGCGAATGTTAAAGTGCTATAATCATGCTCCAAAAATACTCTAATTTTGAAAGAGTATGAGAGATTGAGAGAATAGAAGGGAGCTCCAAAACTAAACTGGCAAAAGGTAAACTAAGAAAAGTTGTGAACTGATCCACAAAATCATTTTTAGCAATGAGGCCTCTATTTTCTTCATTTTCCTCTATTTTTTTTCAAATTCCCACTCTTGCAAATCAGTTACCTTTCATCTCCCTGTTCTCCTATTTTCCTTTATTTTCATAAATAGAATTCCAATTAATGCCTCTTTGCCTTCGCCAATTCCTTTTCCAATTTCCATTACCATTAATTAATCACAATTGATACCCCATCAGTATGTTTTTCCCAACATTCAACTTGGAATAAATATCTCATGACCTTGGTACTATTTTTATTTACATAGAAATCAACCAGGGGTTTTTACAACCCCTTGACCATGATTTTGTATTTTCTTAGCCCCTTCTTTATTTGAACTGCATTTATAATGTATTTTTATCATTACTGGACTGTGTTCGATAGAAAAATAGAGAATCTTATTACGACCCATAATCTGCATCAAGATATCTTTCAGATTTACATCTAAAGAATGATTATCCTTCCTTGACATGTTAGAACATATACTAGACCCTAAGGATGCAATTTGGAAGCTCAAAGACCCAATAGAATATTTGAGCTAGCTATTGTAGTAAATTTGCTTTCCTTTCTACAAAGTAGGGTTTAATGTTTTAATGCTTTCTTTCAATTGAAAATAATTTTCTATTGCAAAGTAGAGTAGATTTGATTTTGTTCCATATTTCTTGAATTGATTTACCTTTTTCCCTACAATTACAATATATTTTCTTTTTTCTTTTTTCTTTCTTTCCTGCAATTTTTTAGTATTTCCTATAGTATAGGTAGCAATGTAGTCTTTGTACAAATTAGTTTTCATTTCGCTATTTTCACCTACATTATATTAAAAAAAGAGGATCACATTACATGTTACCCACATAGTGTTGCACCCTCTTAAGTTTCTATGAACCTCTGGTTGAAATTAAAGTTGATACCCCTTTAGGTTTGCAACATTATTATTCTAATATTACAAGCCATCACTTTTTGGTGTCGTTGCCAATGAGGTTTCAAGTATAAATTGTTTTCTTCTCTAGTTGATTCACTTCCTCTATTTTATATAAAAACAAAAAAAAAGAAACATAATATTGTCATTCTTATTGAGAAATCACAATAATTATATATAATAATATTATATATATATATATATATATATATATATAATATATATATAATATATATATATTCATTCCTTTCATGCCTCATAGAATTAGGGTTAATACAAGAAAATCTGTACCAAAAATCCCCACTTATACAAACAACGAACCTTATTTTGCTGACTACGAGTCTCATAGTCTATCCACAAAGTATATAAAGTCCTTTTTAGGTGAGAAAGCATAGATTTCTAAAGATATTGCAGGAGTAGAAGAACCTCCATCGCCCACTGATACCATGGTTGGAAATAGGGAACCTGAAGTTTTCCCTATTAGGGAGGAAAATTGGGAATCCAAAATGAAAACTATGACTCCAACTAGTCTTCCACATTTACATGGATTGGTTACTAAAGACCCTGATATTTTCATGTTTAAATTTGTTCTAGTTTGTAGGACATATTGCTATACAAAATATGAGTAGAAGCTTAGACTATTTCCTTCTACCCTTAATGATGTAGTTCTTCGTTGGTTTATGAGCTTGGAAGGGGCAAGCATAATTTCATGGAGAGAAATCAAGAAACCCTTCAACACTAAATACATGGATTGTAAAGTAAGATACAAAAGGGATGAAATATTCATAATGTTTCAAGGACCTTATAAGTCCCTAGAAGATTTCAAGGAAATATTCCAACAAAGTTATAGGAGGAAACATCACTGCACTCTTAATCTAGATTCATTAAAATTATTCTTAATCTAGGGAGTTGAAGAGGAAATAAAGACCCCGATATTATCATGTTTAAATTTGTTATAGTTTGTAGGACATATTACTATACAAAATATGAGTAGAAGCTTAGACTATTTCCTTCTACCCTTAATGATGTAGTTCTTCGTTGGTTTATGAGATTGAAAAGGGCAAGCATAATTTCATGGAGAGAAATCAAGAAACCCTTCAACACTAATTACATGGATTATTGTAAAGTAAGATACAAAGGGATGAAATATTCGTAATGTTTCAAGGACCTTATGAGTCCCTAGAAGATTTCAAGGAAATATTCCAACTAAGTTATAGGAGGACACATCACTGCACTCTTAATCTAGATTCATTAAAATTATTCTTACTCTAGGGAGTTAAAGAATAAATAGTGGAGGCCCTCAACTTGTTGGCCAAATTAAGAAATTTACTAGCTCAATGATGAGGAAATCAAGAAGGTTTTCAAAAATCATTCTAGAGTTGATAGAAAAAGTAGGTAGAATAAATCAGAGTTTGGTTAGTCCCTCCTCCTCCACTTCAATCACTACGAATGAAATAGTATATATGTTATAATATTTAAAGACTGAGATCTTACAAACCTTTTATATGTTGATTGACACACTACATATTAAGAAAGAAATAGCAAAAATAAGAAATGGAATTAGACATATTCTTACCTAGATGCTCTAAGAGACATCCTAGGAATGAGTGCCCCTTATATGTCACAGAGATTTATTCTATATGTGAAGAAAACGAGTCAACTAAATAATGTCCATATTTTCCAAGTTTGAAAGTATGATACCAAGGACCAGATGAAGGCATGGAGTAGCTCCACTTTGTCAACTAGAAGAGGCCATAAGACCGCATACTATATCAGGAAGGTACGACCTCACCTCCACTTTCAATAAAATCTATAATGAAAAATTTCAACCTTAGTATCCACCTAGCACCTCACCATGGTTCATGACCACTCCATGTCCTTATACTCCCAAATGTATCATTCCTCCTTTTCATCCATACTAGCACCAACCTTCCTAGTGGGATAAGCCATCCTTACAATGGAGGCCTCAAGAATCCCAACTACATGCCATAATGCTTACTCCTTCTCAACGAAACTTAACCCTAAATAATCCTCCAAAAAAACTATATATTCCTACTTGACTTGACCCTAACCCCAACAATAAGCACACCCAAACTATCTACATTGCAGACACATCTTATCTAACCTATGCTCTAGAAATAATAGAAATTAACTTCTCTTCTACGAAGGTACTTCCAAATTGTCACCCACCTCCAATAATAGAAAATATTTAATAAGAGAAGGAATATACTACTCCTCATGCCAATATACCTCCTTATCCTAAAAGTTTGATCCTTCCTAGAACATACACCCTGGAAGAAGATAAAGTTTTGGGAGAACCAAAAAGCTTGTGTCTCAAGGTTCTCATACTAAAAGCCATCAAATATGTTTCCATATATAACAAATTCATAAAAAAATAATGTCTTAGGAGTTCAGGAAGGAGAAAAAATGACACCCCTACTATCAATGTCATAGGGAAACTATTTAATCTTATGTTTGGGAATATCATCATCTCAATGTATTTGGATCGTCGAATACTGATAGTAGATGTCAATGTCAATGATATTATAGTCCCCAGTACCCTTACTGACTTAAGGGTTGCAATCAATATCACTACCAAGGTCACTATGCTTAATCTTAATCTCCAAGCATCCCCAAGGGAAACCACCACGGCGTTAAAACTTGTTTATAGATCTGTAGTACTATTAAATTTCATTATTGAATATGTCATAGTTTCCATTAATTCTTGGGAATATCCTACCTATCTTCTTGTTATTCATTCCAAAACAAATTTTAATGGTTATCCTCTTATCTTATGAAGAGCTCAGCTGACCATTGATGATGCATAAATTAGTTGTAGGGATGGAAATTTGACCATCACAAATGACAAGTCTAAAAAAAACCTTGTATTATATCCCCTGCGCAACCCCTCATTGAGATGCATGATTTTTTTTAGGCAGTAGACGAAGAAGAATACATTTATTAGTCATCACCGAACCCAATTTGTAAACTAGAAACCACCACTGACAATAGGAAACTAGATGAAGATAACTTGATTGACAAATTTGTCAGAAATAAATATCATGCTACCATGAATATTGATATGATATATACTACAGGGAAGCTTGTTTTTCTTAGGACAGTTCAAAGGAAGATCTAATCATTTCTATTTCTAACTAAAGAAATGTGAAAATTATAGAAATCAACTCCTCCAAAAGACTAAAAATCAACCCCTCTTTTTAGCTACTCAACAATAAAAACTACTCAATATTTTGAGGTAAAATGTTGATTCCTTCATATGGGATTACAAGGAAATGAGGGAAGTCCACACCTCTATATTAACTCACCATATATACATCAAATTGTACCACAAACATGTTCACCAACCATAGAGGAGAATGAACCCTACACTAAAAAACATTATAAAAGAAGAATTACAGAAATTATTGGATGCACGTTTTATCTATCCAATTTTTAACAGTGACTGAGTGTCCCCATTAGTTATTGTCCCTAAGAAAAATGGAAAATGAAAGGTATACATTTATTATAGATTACTCAATAAAACCAGTAAAAAATACAATTTTCCTTTTCCCTTTATTAACCATGTTTTGGATGTTCTTGCAATGAAAAAGTTTTTTAAATTTCTAGATGGATTCAACAAGTACAATTACATCCAAATCAGTCCTAAATATCAAGATAGCACAACTTTCACCTATTAATGGATGACCTTTTCCTATAGGGTTCTTACATTTGGCCTGCATAATGCTCTTACTACCTTCCAAATGGTTGTATTGAGCATTTTCTCTTATCTTGTACATCATGACTTAGTAGAGATATATATCGATGATTTCAAACCTTAAGGAGATTCTTTCCAAGAAGCTCTCTCTAATCTATGTGAAGTTTCGAAAAGATGTATAGATATGAACCTCTCCTTGAGTCCTGAAAAGTTCCAATTTTCCATGAATGGAGGGAATGTTTTAGGGCACTTTCTCTCTAAGGAAGGAATTCACGCTTATCCTAATAAAATAACCATCCTTATAAAGCCTCGTGTTCCTCCAAAAGAAAAATATCTTTAGAGTTTTTTAGGACCTACTAGGTACTATACAAGGTTCATTAAGGATTTCAACAAGATTACTTCACCTTTATTCTCTTACCTAATAAAAGATTTAGAATTCTCTTGGAGAAATATGTGTTAAATGGAATTTAAAGAGATCAAATATGATTTGAAAATTGTACTATTCCTCAGAGGCCCAAATTAGACCTTCTCCTTCCACATTAACACAAATGCATCAGAGAATGTAGTTGGCGTAGCACTAGGGTAGCTTGAAGATAAGTTTCCTTATTCCATTTATTACATTAGCAAGAACTTGTCCAAATATTATCTTAATCATAGGGTCACTAAAAAACAAATTTTATTTGTTGCACATTCTTTGAATAAATCCAGGGAATAAATTACTATATATCAGATTTTTGTACATACTAACCGTGCAAAAACTAAGTCTTTAATGAATAAACCTTATATAAAATCTTGATCCATTATATGGTTGTTGTTATTACAATAATTTGATCTAACCACTGTTGATAAGATACAGAAAGAAAATGTTGTTGTAAATTTTCTATCAAGACTAGATTTGTTTGTAGATGATGAAGAGATGGTGGGCGACCAACTCCCTCATGAGCATCTTTTCTCGATATCACTATTGTCTCTATAGTTTTATGACGTAGAAAATATTTTATCTGCTAACTAGTTTCCCCCTCATTTATATTCAAAGTAGAAAATTAATATTTTTAGAAAGAGTGCTCCTTATACTTAGATTGGGGGTAACCTCTTCTAGTTGGTGGCCCAATCAGATCTTCAGAATTTTTGTGATGGAAGATGAGGTTTATGAAATAATCTCAAATTGTCATGATTGATCATATGGGGGCCATTTTTATGCTAAGGGGACATCTTACAAGATCCCACTGGAAAGATACTATTAGCCCAACCTACATCAAGATGACCGGAGATACATTGTCAAATGTGATGAATGCCAAATAATGTGGAAACCTAATAAGGGATGAGATTTCTTTGCAACCTCAATTGACTTTTGAGTCATTTGAGAAGTGGGGCATGGGCTTCATTCACCTTCTTGGTCCTCCATCTAGATAGAAGAGGCACATCATCATGTGTACATGCTATTTGACGAAGGGGGTTGAGGTGAAAGAAGTAAAGGCAATAACATAGAAAAAGGTAGTTGAATTATTAAGGGAAAACATCTTCTACAAATTTGGTTTCCCAAGAGAACTGGTGACATACCAACACTGCAAGTTAACCTCCATTCTAACAGAGGGGATCAAGAGGAAACATGATATTAGACATAGAAAATCTACCCATATCACCCTCAAGAAAATGAGAAAGTGGAAGTTACTAATAGATCACTGGAAGACACCCTAACTAAGGTAGCCAGAAAAAATAGATAATATTAGGAAGAAAAGCTTATTAAGGCCACTTGGGCATATAACACCAATTGCAAGACCACTTTGGTATTCACTCGCTATTGAGTTTGTATATGGAAGGAAGGCCATAGTATCCATTGAGTTTTTGTACAATACACTTAGCATAGTAGTACAACTTGACATGGATCTTGCCAAGGCACAAAAAGAGATATTGTAGCATTTAAATTCCCTTAATCAACTTAGAATGCAAGATGTAATGCACGTTAAAGTTGTTCATCTACAAAAGAAATCCTAACATGATTAAGTTATTAAGATTGTATCCTTCAAATAGAGTGGTTGGAATACCTTGCATGACCCTAGGCTAAAAAAATTAAAGGGAAAGTTGTGAGTGAATCATTTGGACCTTATCTAGTTAAGAAAATTCATCATAATGGCCTAGTTCAGATCAAGACAATTGATTAAGAGAAGACCTCAATTTTAATAAATGACTACAAACTAAAGTTCTACATGAAGTCCCTCTTTAGGGATGGGTTTAAAAATTGAATAAGAAGAGAGTTGAATCTTATTGATAGAACAAAGCACCCAATCCATTTATCTTATGATCAACAAAGAAAAAAGGATAAAAAATCCTTTAAGTCAAAACCTCCTTTGAGGCACTTGATGTAGGATCATTTACTAAAAACCTCCTTAAGACAACATATGAGACTGGAAAAAGGGAAAAAAATATAAGCAATACAATATCCCTAGGTGAAAACCTCCATTGAGGCACCTAAAGTCGACCTATTAAAAATGAAAACCTCCATCAGGTACCTAGTGCACCTTAAAAAGAAAGAGAAAAAAATACAAAAAGAAAATAAACATGATGAAAAATAGAATTGTTTTACCCTCTTTGATGAATGCACAAAAACAACCAAAAAATCAATAAGCAAGACAGATAGTCCAACCTACACATCTGACTCTAAGTACAAGTACATTAACCCTTGGTAAGATAGGGAAGCCTCTCTAGACCATTTTGATCCATTTCCCAACCGTCCACAACCTCCACCCATCATTGCCAAGTCCTTTTGATTTGTTATTCCTCACTTTCCTGAGGTTCTACAAGAAGGCCGTATAATGCTACAAGATGCCATATAATTAGTAAAAAGACATAAGTCTAAGGATTTTTCTACTTTTAAGCAATGGAAATACCTATAGGGTTTCCTATCACTTATCTACTCCACTATCATGTTTGACCCTTTATCCTTCCTTTCATTGTTTATCTTTTCCATCTAGGTATCTCAATGCGCTCATTATGTTTCTCTCATTCACCAATAATTGTACTTCCAACACCATCACTAGCCTCTCTCTGAATTATCAAGAATTTTTTTATGTCCTAGAAAAATAAAATCATTATTCCAAGGATAATTTATGATTTCTGTAGGAAATGTAAAGTTTTGTAGTAGACTTTGGAAGCTCTACAGGTTGAAGTCTTCATCGTAGTTGAAGAAATTCACTACAAGTCATAATTTCTAACACCATTGAGATATCTCTAAAGTAATAAAAAGACCCTGAGAAGCTACATGATCCCCTATAGGCTACTACAAGATCATTCTTCCAACAACACTAAGATAAAAAGAACCATAACATCTAGCATTAGCATTAGAGTAACCTACAACAATAGTTGAAGCATCAAAAGGCTCTAGCAATATCTCCAAAAGCAATACCAGGAACATTAGAACTCCCAATAGAGATATCAAAGGCAACCTAAGTCTTTAATATAATCCTCAAATGCAACCTCAAAATCTACACCAACAACTTCTATGTCAACTGCAGGAAGCACTAAAGGTAAGGCACAAGTATGCATGGCTCAAAACTCACCATTTGAACCTATTAAAAGTGTACAAGGAAGAGATACTTATAGGAAAAATTAGTTAACATACAATAGTGCCTCTATCTAGCATAAAAATCATCTTTCCTAGGAAAAGACATCAACATGTGTGAAAGAAGAATTGGGTCATAAACAAAGAAGGTTCATAAAGGTAAACTGTTACGATACAACCATAAGGAAGAATGTGGAGTACGAAGGGGTAGTTGGGGGTCACCTCACCTTTGTGTATTGAGTCCATCAACTCACATTAGGCTCAACAAATGACCACCCAAATCAAGGGAATCTAATTCAATCTAGCATGCAAACTTGTTTAAAATTCCAACAAGCCCCCCCACCATCACTACAAGAGATCAAAAATGCTACTAAGCTTCTGATACATTCTAGTATAAGAACTTATAGGAGATAGACAATTTGTTATAGGAAATAGCAAAATCACTATAGGAAGGAATTTTTTCCTAGAACAATTACTAGATCCTTGAATGACTTGAAAATTAGGGGGAACTTCATATGAGACATAAATAAAAACAATTATGCCCACTTACATTTTATAAAAGTGTTCAAAATATCTCAGTTGTTAAGGAGAAATATTTTGCATTACACACTATCAACTCAAATAGTGCAACAATTAGATGGTCTAATTGTTTCTTGTGAATATAGTGTGTCGAATGGTGGAAGGTTGGATAAGAAAAAAAATTATGTATCTTTCCTTTGCTACAAAATTTTGTGTTTCATTGGAAACCCTAACTTCCTATAACAAGAGAAGACTAATAAACCATTCTACAAATTCTCTTGCTTTATTCCGTAAAATAATTGTACTCAGCCATGGGAGGAGGTTTTATTATCAGAGAGCCAATATATACCTCTATAATCGATCAAAACCCTAAATTTAGAGACATTTTTGACGACTGCATTTGGCTAGGATTCTAAGGGTTGAGAGTTTTATATGATGAAATTTCTATGGAATTTTCCTTAAAACTGCAACATCCAAAAGGGCATGTGCTAATTACTTTTGTAAAGGGCCTGATTATACATCTGAATGAAAATCTAAAATAACAAGATCATGACACTACCCAAGGGAGTCCAATGGAGTAAAGAAGAAACTAATGATGTAGTCAATGCTAAAAAAATGTGTTTTTCTCCTAGATGAATAACTTATGGAGGATAAGGATGGGATGAGAAGAGAAATCCTACCAAGTCCATGGGATGAGGTGGCCTATCACATCCTCAACTACATTTATTGTAAGAGAAGGTTGATTATTGTCTACTCCTATGAGTTCAGGCTACTCTACCAACCAAGATTCCAAGTTGACTTACATTCCAACGAGCAACTCGACACTCACCCAACTATTTTTGTGTCATATTTGAAAAACATTTATGGAAAATATTTTGAGTTCCCTCCAACCTTCTAGTTAGTCATCAATAAAATTTAATTTGGTTATAGCCAAGGAAAGTAATAACTACATCAAACATAGATTGTTCATTCAAATAATTCAGTTAGCCCTAATCCAATTTAAGGATACCTAACCAAATCACAAAGATTTTACATTTCATCCCACACCTCCTTCTTCAGGATTATGTTACTCCTTAATAAGGAGGGCATGGTAAGGCCCTATTGTAACCTCCTTACATGAGTTACTTATGTAGCCATCTCATTTGACTAAGGCCCATTAGGTATTTATATAGTTGTCATTTATTTTAAAATAGCCCTATTCAATAAATAAGGACTATTAAGTGGTGGGTACTAATTAATGATAACAGAATGAGTAGTGAGGGTTCTACGAGAGAAAAATATTCACAAATCTTGTATATAATGAAATGATTTGTCAAATTGCATTATTAAATTGTGGCTTTATTGAAATAAAGCTACCCTTAAGGAAACTATAAACATTTCTCTTCATTTTCTATATTATCAATACAAAGCTTATATCATACTAATTTTATATTAGTGTCATCTTTATTTAATTTTATAGAATATGTATTTTTTAAATAATTATTAAATTATTGTTTTCATTGGTTAAGTACATTACAAATGCTAAGCATGAATGTTACATTACAAGTACTGCTATTCCCTCCATAGAACAGTTGTCGTTCCCTCTAAGGAACAACAATTTTGTGTAGAGAGTTTCGTGTTGTTCCCTTTAAGGAACAACTCTTGTTCCCTCCAAGTAACAACTATCATTCCCTTTAAGGAACAACAGTTCTGTGTGTGCTTGCTTTTGTTGTCCCATTTAAGGAACATCTGTTGTTTCCTTTAAGGAACTACTGCCATTCCATTTAAGGAATAGTAGTCTCCTGTATATTTGTTTTTCATGTTGTTCCCCTTAAGGAACAACTGTTGTTCAACTGTCATTCCCTTTAAGGAATAATAGTTCTACGTGTACTTGTTTTTACTGTTCCATTTAAGGAACAACTATTGTTCCCTCTAAGGAATAGTTGTCGTTCCATCTAAGGAGCACCAATTCTCTGTATATTCGATTTTCGTGTTGTTCCATTTAAGGAATAGTTGTTGTTCCATCTAAGGAACAGCTGTCGTCCCCTCTAAGGAATAGTAGTTTTCTGTGTGTTTGTATTTTGTTATTCCCTTTAAGGAACAGTTGTTGTTCCCTCTAAGGAACAGTAGTCGTTCCCTCTAAGGAACATTATTGTTGTATGCATTTGCTTTTTGTTGTTCCCTTTAAGGAATAGTTGTTGTTCCCTCTAAGCAACAACAGTCATTCCTTCTAAGGAATAACAATTTTGCGTGCATTTGGTTTTTGTTGTTCCCTTTAAGGAACAGTTGTTGTTCCCTCTAAGGAACAACAACCGTTGCCTCTAAGGAACAACACTTTCGTGTGCATTTTCTTTTTTTTTCCCTTTAAGGAACAGTTGTTATTCCCTCTAAGGATAGCAGCGATTCCCTCTAAGGAACAACACTTCCATGTGCATTTTCTTTATACTGTTCCCTCTAAGGAATAGTTGATGTTCCCTCTAAGGAACATCAATCATTCCCTCTAAGGAACAACACTTCCATGTGCATTTGTTTTTGTTGCTCCTTAAGTAACAGTTGTTTTTACCTCTAAGGAACAGCAGCCATTCACTCTAAGGATCAACCAATTCTGTGTGTGCCTGTTTTTTTTTTGTTCCCTTTAAGGAACAGCTGACGTTCGCTCTAAGGAATAACAACTCTTCCCTCTAAGGAATATCAGTTTCATTCGGGATTGTTTTAATGTTGTTCCCTATAAGGAACATCAGTTTCTTTTGCGTATGTTTTTCCATTGTTCCATCTAAGGACCAATTGTTCTTCCCTTTAAGGAATTGTAATTTTGCATCGAATTATTTTCCTTTCTTTTCGTTGTCCCTTATAAGGAACAGTTGTTGTTCCTTCTAAGGAATAGCTCTTGTTCCCTCTAAGGAACAATAGTTTCGGTGTGAATTTTTTTTTCTTTTTGTTGTTCCTCCTAAGGAACAGTTGTGGTTCCCTTTAAGGAACAACACCCTTTTGTGTGTTTTTTCTACTGTTCCCTCCAAGGAACAACACTTTTTGTGAAATATTTTCTTTAGAAAATAAGCACATTGCGAATATTATTTCACTCTCATTGGGAATATTATTTCACTCACTATGATCCTCTATAGGTCAAGAATGCAAACATATATAAGGATACAAATTTGAAGGTTACTGGAACAAGAAAATAGAATATTATCATCGTTAATGAGATTGCTTTGTATTGATTAAAAAAGTGATGGACATAACCATTTATATCACTTTGTTATCCTTATCTTCACTATAAATTGATTATTTATACCATGTTGGTTCTTCCCCAACCCCTATAATTCTCTCTGCTCATTATCATTGAATAAGAGTAAGGGCATTTTTTTTCTATTGGTATGTTCATACTTCTTCCACCATCCCTACTCTTAAGGAGTGTTGAGCCACCCTCTATATATAAATAGAAAGTGTTATATACATATATATATATATATAATATATAATATATTATTATTATATATATAGATATAGGTATAGATATACTAACAATTTCATGATTTGTCAGGTGCAGGATAGGGGTTCTCATCATGAGCCAGCCTACCATGATCATAAGGAAGCAATGAAGTGGCATTCCTACTATTGCCACCACACCAGGGATATGATCCAATGGATGCGTCAGAAAAAGTAAAGTCTTTGGAAGAGGAGGTCTCATCATGAGCTGGCCTGCCCACTTTTCGCTCCTCCCCAGTGAATGGCATTGTGATTCATCTGGTCACCAAGGCAGCACAATGGCCTCCATTCTGACATCATAAGGCACTTTCCTAATTATACATAAAGGATCATGGTTCCAAAGGGTGAAAAAGAAACTCTCTCAAGGTTATAAACACCCTTGGGCAACAGAAGCTCTACTGATGGTATTGGAGTCAAATTTTCAACATCAATAGCGATTATAACTCACTTTTCTTATTCTTTATCTTTATTACAGAGAAGATTATATCCTTGATTTATTTTTTGAACCTTTATGCATGAGATATCTTTTAGAAAATCAATCATAGTGTTTAAGTGGAATAATGACCATAAAGCATCTTGCCCACATAATATGTCCTTTCTCCCTTTTCGAATCATTCCATGACATCTCAACATTTATTCATAATTCCCATTCTATGCATCGACTTCCTGATATTTTTGTGATCCTATCATAAATATGTATACCTTGTCATTTTTACCACTCCTGTATGTGATCACCAGTGCATCATTCCTTCATTTAAGCAGTTGCAGGTGACCTATCATTTTAAGGGGGGGAGAGGGTGACTCCCAAAGCACTCATGCATGCGTGTCAGTCCTTTATTTGGTTATATTGGACTATACGACATTCCATAATAGCAAGTCTTTAACGGTATCCATGATGAAAAAGTATCATTCGATATTAACAACTTGTTGTTCCATTGTTGGCTTTGTATATTGGTGTGTTACCTGTGTTAAGCTAACAATGTGTAGAATTTAGGTAAAATGAGAGGAAGAATAGTGCGTAGGGAGCCACTGATACTAGTTGTTTCTGGTGCCACCAGAGAAATTTTAGTAAGAGCCAGATGGGTCACATATTTCACATGATTGCAGCAACCCAATGAAGTTATTGCTATCGAATTCTTATAGAATTTTACAAAATGAACATTCTACGATAAGAGGAAGGAAAATTATAGTGACAGACGCAGTAATAGCTGAATTTTTCAGATTACCAATAGTTAGACCCATATGGATTCATAAAAAATTGAGGTTGCAGGACGCTATTGCAGTCTTTCAGGATGAGGGAAAGAACCTGATTGTCAAAGGCAAAGGAGTTCAACCTTATCCCTTGGAGAACCGTGGACATAACTGGCTAGAATCGTTTAGAGCTATATCACATGCGATGGAAGAAAAGATTTGGTAAGGCCACAACACCTTAAATTATTAGCGGTTCTGAAGCAGAAATGTTCTATAAACTTGCCTGCATATTTGGATTTCTTATTGCATGATGCTACACAAAGAATAAAAAAATCCTGACATATATAAACTGTAGTGAGTCATCATTGCTTAATTAGGCTAATAGTAAGCTATAACCTTGCCCAATAGCAAACAAGTTGGGAAGAATTAGTATTTACCATAGAAGGGGGGTTAGTTTTACCTGCTCCTAACCCTGTCCCAAAAAGGAAGAGAACTGCCAGCATAGAAAACAGTCCACAAAAATGCAGACACTCTACCAATACAAGCTTGGGAATAGCTGAAAACCTCAAGGGTAGCAACATCCAAGCCTTAGAACTGTCTAGTCCTGAAAATGAGCAGCATTTACAGCTGGAAGGGCAAGATGACCGAGAGTTAAAACTTGAGGAATAAACAGAGCACTTTAGTGAAGAGGAGAGGAATGAAATAGAACTCCCCTTAACACCCAACACAAATCCCCCACGAGATTTATTTGATATTGAATTGGCCCAAATTTTGGCTAATATGGAGGAATTTATACATCCTGAAAGTCCGCTCAACTTTAATGTTGAAGCAAGACAATTGGAAGAAAACTCTGCCCATAATAGCAGCATATCAGAAAATGTGATTGGTAGAGAAGAATCAGGGGCAAAAGTCACTTAGGAAGAGGCGGACAAAGCTAGTAATGCACCTATATAAGAACCCAGTTGGGTCAGTTTAGATACACAAGATGTGGGACAAACAAGAGAAATTGGCACAGGTCATGGTAAGGATACAACTCTTGAAGAACAAAACCCAGAGGAGTGACCAAGCTCAATTAGAGCAGAAACGAGTAGTGGAATAGTTGTTTCTTCTTAAAAGAAGAAAAACAAAATTAAAAGGCTTAGAAAGGAACAATAGAGGCTGCAGAAATTAGTGAAAAGACTCAGGCAAAGGATAAGAACATTAACAATGAGGAGAGTTCCAAACAAAACCCCAGAAACATTAGATGCAGCCATTCAAACCGAATTTCATGATAAAAAGGTTACTGGGACTCAAACAAAGCCCATATTCACTCAAACCGATAAGGAACAACATGCAGTTGTTGTAGAAGTAACTGCCTAAGTAGAGAGTATACATTTTTGTAACGTAGCCACTCCAACGGAAGTAATACCCTCCGACAACACGACCACCCAGACAGAAGGATGGAATGTGCATAATAAAAGTACATAAAGTATAAGCATTTAGTCTTATAATAAGAACACGCAGACAACAAAAATCCACTCTCATAGCAAGAATACGTAGACAGATATTCAGGCCAAGGACATTATGATAAGCAATGATCCTAGTATAGCAAATCTTCAAGAAAATCTAGCACAGGCTTGGCTTACCATAGAATGCCTTGAGGAATAAACTGTCCCCCAACAGAGGTACCAGGAATTACAGAGGTAACTGTGGGATATGAATGCATGAGAAAGTGAGGCATTTGAGAAATACAGAAAGATGGCAAAGAGGACTGAGAAAATAAAGCTCAGATTGGAAAACACCAAGAGTCAAATGGATACTATTTGCTCCTTATATACTGACATATTGGCATGTAGATCCATTGCCAATAACTATGCCCTATTTTTGATGGAAATATACTTACAATTGAAGGTCAAAGCTGTCAAGGCTAGAAAACCCATAGAGTTGAAAACAATTGATTATTTTATAAACTATTGTAAGCATCATGGGATAAAAGTACAGAGGCTACTGTGTGAATTTTATTTACACAATTTTGTATTGGAAGGAGAAACTTAAAATAACTCCAGTCCTTTTGTAGGGGATGTACAATTTCAAGCTTTCATTTCATTCATTGTTAACCAACTGAAATGGTTCAAGGCTTACTACACATTCTAGAAGGAAGAAAATAGGCTAGACCTTTGGGTTAGAGGTGAACGAAAGCACCCCTTATAGATGCTAGTGAAGCACAAAAGTTTGATGAAGAGGGAAGGTGTAATCTAAACTCTGGGGCCTATTCAGAAAGAAATTGTCCGAAAAGGAGTCGATTATTTCCTTTCCATTCAAGAAAGCTCCTTGGCCATAGCAAAGTTCAGATGGATAGTTTCCAATAACAATGTATAGAACATAGAGCCATTTAATTACAAAAACTTTAAACTGGCTATAGAATGCTTTGTCATCTACAGTAATCTCATCCTAAGGGAAGGCCCTTATTGGTTAGGTTGTTGGTTTCACAGCCCTATTATTTGGTATTCAGATGAGGGGTACAATGCTATATATGAGCTCCCTAAAGGAAAAACAGGGCACATTTTTGAAATCTTGGCCAAAAATCATGTTTTCGGACTGCTTTATGACCTCCCTTCTCTAGCTTATTACTTGACCGCTCTGCATACGAACTACATGATTTTCATGAGGACATGAAAAAGGGTAAACAGGGGAGTATCTTGAGTCGTGCAAAAGGTATGCATATGTTATTTATTTCATCATCCTTTTCCTTTAGTTATATCTCTTTTATATCCTAAAATGTTAATATGTCAAAGGATTATGGTAAGAATGAGGAAATCATCTGTAAGTACAATTTAGCCGATTGTATCCTTCTTCATGCAAGAAAAAGACAAAATGGGAAAACTATTGTTCCCTAACCAAGGAAGAATGAGAAAGTAGCAAGATAAGGAAGGACACAATGGTTACAGATACGTCCAAAAGCAAATCAATAGTATCAGCGCAAGGAGGGAAAAAGTGTCTGAAATTAAAAAAATGTGTGAATCCCTCAGGATCAAGAGATCCTGAGCGGTCGCTTTTAAAGGATTTCTTTTACTAGTTATCTTTTTACCTCTTTCCCATTATAAAAAGGGAAAAATTGTAAGCAAAAAGGGGGAGATTTACTATTGATAAATTATAACATTTATCACTGACTCTCACTATTGAATAAAGCACGAACTTGTTGTAATGTTTATACAATGATTAATATATAAAATGGTTGTTGTTCCTTCGAATCTCCTGAAGTAATCCGGTGGTGTTCACTAGAGGCTAAGGGCCCAGCCCTGATGGATTCACTTGTTTTTCTTGTATCATGCATTTATGATTCTCGTAGTTTGATGGTTTGATTGAGTTTCTACTTTCTGCAATTATATCGCTTTGCTATTTCCTGTTTTCCAATCTCAACGAAATTGTTCTGTTCATATATTTTGCAAGTAATATCGTTCATACAGTTTATTGTTATTTCAGATCTAGTTATTTAGTTAAGCATTCTTTTTTTAGATCTTCTACTGTAAGGAGTATTGACTACTACTATCTAATCCCTCATATTGAGATCATCTACTATAAAGAGTATTGACTACCGCTATCTAATCTCTCAAATTGAGATCATCTACTGCTTATATTAAGAATTGAGTTTAATCGAATAAATCAGTTAAAAGAGGAATGAGTTATTACTATTGTATTCTTGACTAATGATTGTTGGTACTTTGATGAGTATCTGATTTAGTTTCATTAGAGGATTGATTATTCTTTTAATTGCTATTAGAATTTACTTGTTGCATCCATTTATTCTTGTATTTGAAAGAACTATACTACAATTTAGAAGTAGTATTCTGTGAGTTAAATAGCTGCCACATACTATGTACACTCTTGAAATAAAAAGACTTGCCTGGCTTGATAATTAATGTGAAGATAATAAGGAGTTAAAAAGGCACCTTTTATCACTCAACTGTGAGTATATTGTAGCTCTTCGATGTACCTTCGGGTATATAGGGCAGTGTTACAGTAGATAAAGTATATGTGAATGCTCTCACTGTGCATTTTTTCATAGACATCGCTAATACGGATTGGGCCTCCACGTACTTTCAGGTATATATTGGAGGACAACACTAGGTTGCTATCGATCCTTAGGTAACCGAGTCGGCCACCTTGTACACTGTGATACACCGAACACAACATTCAGGGACATTGGCTGCCTTTACTTCTTGGTTCATCGGGAGGTGTTCTATAGTTCACAGTTCCTTGGTAAACCCTTTTCCTAGATTATCCCTCTTTTGTTTTGTTATGTTACTTTGATTAAAATAAAATTAATTGATCGTGGATAACATCCTCAATGCTCACTCCTTCGTTGATCTTAGGTTGAGACATATGGCGCCAAATCTAGAGTCCACTGAGTAAGGAATTCCTTTTGATGGGAATCCTAGTCCTTTTCCTCTTTTTGTAAATATTGGTGCTCCTTATGTCGCTACATTATCCCTTGTAAGATTTACCATTCACTTTCCAGTATGGTTGTTTTCAACCTACTTGGTTCAAAATGTCATGATTTCTCCACAATCGAGTACTCCTCCAACTGGAAAAAATTGACCTTGAGTTCATCCCAAAGTTGACCATTTGACTTCTTCATCGATTGTTTCTTACTCCCCTTCTTCCTCCTCACCTGGTTAAAGTATTGGTACTAGTAACCAGGTGGTTAAGAAGAAGAAGAGAGGGAAGAAGAAGAAGAAGAAGAAGAAGAAGAAGAAGAAGAAAATTGAACAGTGGGGCAACGAAGCAACCATTTCTTTCAATGCAACTTTTGATGAAAAACCATCTGATAAGCCTCACAAAGTTCGATATCCATGCAAACTTTGTATGGGAGACCATCTTCTTTGAAATTGTCCTAGTATTCCTTAAATCTTAGGAGAACGGTCTTCTCGTTCACATCATCCTATTCCATCAACTTCTCGAGATCATGTTGGTGACACACCATCAACTTTTGGTAGTAAAATTCATGCAAATAAAGGTAAAGTTAAGCTTCCCTATAGTTTATGTGAACCGAATCACCCGATTCACCTTTGTCCCTATCTGGATGAAGCCAAAAACTTGTTGGAAAACCGTCCTGCTTCTCCGCAATGACTTCCATTTCATTATAAGAGACTCTCCCTTAATCCTTCACAAGTTGATAAAGTGACTGACCCAAATAAATGATTTGTCAAACCCAATATCTCTAAGTGTGAATCCCATGAGTCTGTACCTAAAGAATCTCAGGTCGAGAAAACAATTGATTTAATCTCACCTTTAGTTAATCGTACCTTTCCCAAAGAGATTGAATATGACACCACTCAGGGTCTCTTCATTTCTTGAGATACAAATGAGCTTGAAGGCAATCCTCCCGTTCCATCCAGGCAGGAGGAAAATCCTCCTACTCTCATAACTTAAGGGGATAATTCTCATGTTCTTACGGTACCCCCTCCAAGTAGTCTGGTCACCTCCTTTGATTGGAATTGACTGGAAAGATTCTGTCTTCCTTCTTATGTGCCTTTCCAAATCATAGTACAGGTTTGCAATATGATTGTATCTGGCACTATTATAGATGAAGGTGCATCTGTGAGTATCCTTTCCTTCACTACTTGGCAAGCACTTGGTTCACCACCGCTTGTACCAGTTACATAGAATCTATTGGATTTTAACAGAGGAACCAGTCAACTAGTAGCGATCCTTCCTCTATTTCCTATTACTTTGGGAAGAAAACTTGTTTATCTCAATGTGATGGTAGTCCCAGGCTCTTTAGATTACAATTTGCTTCTTGGGTGGGACTATGTTTATGACATGGGAGCTATTGTTTGAACACTTTTTCAAGTGATGTGTTTCTCCCATGAAAGCAAAATTGTCACCATTGACCAACTTTCATTTCTCGGTCCAAATATGGCTTCCAGTCAACCATCTTCCCTAAATGGTTCTTTTGTATCAATGGTATCATCCCCGCCACTGGTTAGTTATGTGGCAACCCATTCCATGCATACATCAACTGACAATCAATTCAGTGATGTTGTACATAATGTATTGGGGGCATTGGAACCAGATCTCTTTAATGGATTCCTTGCTACAGATCCATTCCAGAGAATTGTTCTCCCATTTGATGAAAACATCTTGGAAGTCATGACCTCTTATCAGTCATGATAAAGGAATATGAGGATAGTTCCTTTACTGTGTCAACCTCATTAAAAATGAAACAAATCCATGAGGATAGTTCTTTTACTGTGTCAACCTCATTAAAAAATGAAACAACTCCCATGAGGATAGTTCCTTGTCTTGTGTCAACCTCGTTAAAAAATGAAACCAAGGTTATGAGGGTAGTTCTTTTACTATGTCAACCTTGGTAAAAAATGAAACAGGTCCATAAGGAAAGTTCCTTGTCTTGTGTCAACCTCGTTAAAAAAATGATACCAAGGATATGAGGATAGTTATTTTACTCTATCAACCTCATTAAAAATTGAAACAACTCCCATGAGTATAGTTCCTAGACTTGTGTCAAGCTCGTTAAAAAATGAAACAAAGAGTATGAGCATAGTTCCTTATCTTGTGTCAAGATCATTAAAAAATGAAACAAGGAATCTAAGAAAAGTTCCATGTCTTGTGACAAGCTCATTAAAAAATGAAACAAGGTCCCCTGGAGCAAAGTTCCAAGTCGAGTGTTTGATTAGATCTCGTAAAATCCCAGTCGAGTATTTCACTTGATCTCGTAAAAGAATCTTCATTGCATCAACGTGATAGGCACAAGTAGTCTACTTAGGTGAATGTAATGAATCCTGGGGGGTAGGCTTCTAGTGGTAAAATTCAGTTTCCGTATAGGTTATGTGAAGGGAATCACCACATTCACCTTTGTCCCTATATGGACAAAGCCAAAAACGTGTTGGAAAACCATCCTGCTTCACTGCAGCGACTTAAATCTCATTATAGGAGACTCTCCCTTTCATCATGTTGGGGGCATGTAAACTGATCTCAAGCATAGTTCTTTGTTTCAAGCTTGTGTAAAAATGAAACTGAATTCAAGCATAGTTCTTCATTTCAAGCTTGTGTGAAAATGAAACTGAATTCAAGCATGGTTTTCCGTTTCAAGCTTTTGTAAACATGAAACTGAACCCATGCATAGTTCCCTATGGTTTAAGCTTGTGCAAAATGAGCCCATTTCCATTTTAGCCCTCGTGATTTTCATTCTATTATCCTCTTCCATCAGATGAGCCTTGGTTTTTCTCCTTCCATCATCACCATCCCTTTGGCTGATCATACACTTTCACTTCGTTGTTTTACCATTTTTGTGTAATAGTTGCATTTAGTGGTTTTATTAGCCATACTCTTCACATAAATTGACATGTTTTGAGAAGTTCCAACATCACCACAACTAGTTTCTACCCTAGACACCACTCATTCCTCAAAGTGGAGTCCTCTTTAAACTCTTTTTAGACTCCCAAAATATGAAAATATTGTCAAGCACTTGCCATTTTCACCTCACTAATGGATTGGACATGACATCTACTTAGTATAAGTTTAACCCTTTTTTGGGTTGATATAGATTACTTACAGAAAAGGAATACATTGACTAAACATGGTCTATATGTTCTCTCCTGTATTCTTTTATGCTTTTCGGACTTGAGAGACAAATTTATGAGAAGGAACTTGTGGAGTTTTCTTTTTGTCCCTTTTCAAACTCTCTAAACATGCAAAGGACTGAGTTATCTTTGTCTTTAAACTTGTTAAAACATCAAATAGTGACAAACATGTCCATCTAGACAAGACCAAGTTCACCTTCGCTAGACTCTTTAAAACATCACATAGCGATGGATTCACCCAAAGGGTGGAATTATACAACAAGCATATGTTATCCTCTTCAATATTGATGAAAAATAAAGAGGTACTAGTTAGAAATGATTAGGGAAAAGGGAGAAAGGGGTAAACCACTTTATGGTAGCATGTCGCTCTTGAACATGACACTTTCACTTCATCTCCATGACTATTTGGGTTGGGTTATCTGCTTGATGGTTATCATACTTATGTTCTATCACACCATCCATCACTTTTGGTTTTGGTTCAATGCTACATTCATTCAGACTATTTGGGTTGGGTTATCTCCTTGATGGTTATCCTACCTATGGTCTATCACACCATCCATTACTTTGATTTTGGGTCAATGGTGCCAATTCATTCAATGTTGCTGATATGTTTAAGAGAAGTCATTCGTTTAAAATTCATCCTTAGCAATACTCATAAACCTTCAATTTCATGACTGCCATTCCTGAACCTTGTGTCATTAGTAAAATTACATCTCCAAAATCATTACACTTATTTCTTGTCATTGATGTGGGATACATCAAGGCCCTCCTGCGACGATTCGTTTCTTGTTGACATCAGCTCATTATCCAATAAGTTGACTTAGAAACACCCTTCTAATACCTTGAGGATTGCATACATCAATGGAAGGTTTCTTGCTTCCAGCGATAGGTTGACATCAATGGCCTTTGACCAAAAGACTTTATATGGTGTTTGACATCAAATCATCCATTCACACCATGCATAATGTACTGCAGTACCTTGAGGATCATTATCATTATTGATGATTTCTCTCGCGTCTATTAATGACTTACATCATTGGTTGGTAATCAGATGGTGTCTTCCCATGTTTGACTTCAGATCACATATTCTCATGGTTAGACTCGTACTTGAGTGAATGATTGAACGAGATAGACGACCCCAGATCTAGTTTCATCCATCCGGACTACGATTTCAAGAAATGTACCAAATCATCCATACAATGGCTTTACATTGATGATCATTCCAATCATGGGTTTATATCTATAGATGAAAATTTATGTACCTATAATGAAAGTTTATTGTAATTGATGCAGGTCACCTTCCACTTTGAAAGTTCCTCATCACATCATAAAGCATTTCATTTGACATTTGCATTTTTTGACTTCATGTTTTAGGGGACAACTGTTATAGATCCATTTGGGCACATCACTCCCATCATCCAGATAAGTGTTTTAGGGCTCATCAAACCCTAATTTCAGTTGCTACATGCCCTAAACAAGTCACCATTTTGAATGCCTCCTTCCCAGACAATTTCATGACATGAAGACATCTTGAAATGACTTGTAGAAGGACCAGCGCAGGTAGGCCCATGTAAGGGTGCGCTGTAGAGTAGTTGAGTCCATGCCAAGGTTCTCTATATAGCACGTAGGCCTCCTTTCACCTGCGTTGGGTGAGTTTGAGTGAAATTCAAATAGGTTTTGGGGAATATTCTTATCTTTTGGAATCATCTAGAAGGTTCCCTCACTTATCAACTCCTATGAGCTCAAAAATGGATGAGGAATGAGTTAAGATGCATCCTATCATCTCATTCTTTCCTCCATGGAATTAATTCTAAGTATGGAAGGCCATTCAATGCCACCATTTATGACAAAACCTCCTTCATCTCCCTATAAATTGACCACTCATTTAAGTGATCAGGGTTTGGAATATGTTGAATTATAAGGAGATAATGTTGCTACGAGAATTGGCTTTGAAGCAAGTATTGTAATGCTACAAGTTTGTCATTCTTTTGGTGTGATGTGGACAGGATCTAAGCTAGAGGAGTGACTTTGAATAATACACAATGGTTGTAATTTCTTCTTCTATTAAATAAAGTATTTGAACCTTTCTCCCATATGTTTGTATTGTCATATGATGCTTATATGTGTGAAATGTATCTGATTCCATTTACTTGTATTCAAAATATCTTTTGCTTTGATCGGTTCTTTGTCTTCTGTTTGTGTTTACAGGTACTTCTCAAGTGTGTTAAGTACAGGAAGGAGCGACAGGATCGATACAAAGGAAACAAGAGGAAAGTAGAACAACAAGTAGGTCTTCTCATCTTCTTTATCTTATCTATTTCTTATACGAAAAGGCTAAAGTTCTTTAAATTTTTGTTCTAGATATGGCTACTTATCTAAGGAATTAGTATTTATCTATAGACACCAAATTCTCCAAAACAATCCTTATGGTGGGATGAAATAGAAACTATACATATAGAAGATAATAGTATGAGTTAGGGGGATTCTCAAAAATATTTCAATGTAAAATACCTAACCTAAAGGTATTATGATGATAGAGTTAAAGAGTTTCATGAACTTAAGCTCAATTAGATGAGAATGGATAAATTAATCACTAAATCCACCCAGCTTCTATGATATGTATTGTACATTTGTTAGAAAAAAGCTAAAATTATGTGATTCATCTGTTGTTTACCCCTTTTTTTAAAAGAGAAGATTGAGTATGGAAATTCCAAGGCTATGGATGAAACTAGTTGAGAGGGTAGAATATATTACTAGTAATTTAAGAAAAAAATGATAATTCGAAAACTTGGAAAAATAAGAAAAAATATAGATTATGCAAGGGAATAAAAAGTTAAAATCTTCCTCCTTTAAGAATTATGTTGAGAATCATCAGAAAAAAAAAAAATTAATAGGAATAATAATCAACAAAAGACTCAGGCATAAATAGGATCCAAACCAATTGATTTAAATTTTAAAAGGGGTAGTGATGAGGAAAGTTAACCCTTAAAGTGTTGGGGTTGTGGAGCACCTCATCTACTTCAAAACTGCTCATATAGTGTTATGTATAATCAAGCTTTGCACAATGTACAAGAAGATTCCTTACTAAATCATGTTGTAGAAATATTCCTAAAATGAATGCAACCTAGGAGGATGGAGAAGTTGAACATCAATCTACTAGGATTGAAATAGAACGTAACATTATGAACCAAACCATGTCAATTTTAGTAGACCCAAGAGCTATTTTAAGTTATGTTAGTCAAAAAATATTGGACACATGTAATTTGAATATGGAAAATATAAAAAATTATTGATTTTTACACTTAGAAAATTGTAGAAAAAGGAAGATTATTAGTTTGGTTAAGGATTTTCTTACTAATTAAAATGGATTGAAAATAGAAATGAACTTGAATACCCTACCTCTATGATCATATGATGTATTAGTGGGAGTGGATTAGTTAAAAATCATAGAACTGTCATTAACTATGTAGAAATGGTTGTTACCTGTACCAATTATGAGGGAGTGGTACAGGACATTAGAGGTATACACAGACCATTCTCAACAAGGCAAATATCTTCCTCGCAATTAAAAATATGTTCAAGGAAGGGATTTAAACTATTTTTAATACCATTGGAATACATATTACATGAAAATAAATAAAATACCTTTGATGACTTTGTAGTGGTGAAAGAATTCAAGGATCTTTCTCCATATTAAATTCTTAGGTTACCAACAAAATGATATATTGTTGTTATAGGCATCTTCTAGGATGGTTGTACTAGAGTCAACTAAAATGAAGATGAAACTTCGGTAATTGTTGGATAAGAGATATATTAGACTAAGTTTCTTACCTTCAGGATAACTAGTACATTTTGGAAGGAAAAAATATGGTACTATTAGCTTATGTACTAATTATATATAGTTGTACAAGGTGTTAAAAAAAAAAAAAATTACCTAGAATGGATGATCTGTTTGATTAGTTAAGGGGAGAAACAATATTATCTAAGATATACTTGAGATCTATTTACCACCAAATCAGAATTAAATATGAGGATATATATAATAATGCATTTAGAAATAGTTATGGCTATAATGAGTTTGTTATGCTTCCCTTCATAATCACCAATGCCCCATCCACATTTATGTGCCTAATGAATAGTTTTGTCATCTAGTACTTAGATAAATTTCTATTGATTTTCATTAATTATATCATTTCTTGTTCCAAGACACCAAAAGTACATGAAAAACACTTAAGAATACTACTACAAAAACTCTTAGAAAATAATTTATATGCGAAATCTGGTAAGTGTGAGTTTTATCATGACTAGATTCAATATATGGGGAATGCAATATCAAAGGAAGGAATAGTTGTAGACCATTAAAATGTCAAGGAAATTATTAATTGGCATATCTAGAAGATATAGATGAATCATACCCTTTATGGGAATTATAGGATATTATCATGAGTTCATTTAAGGTTTGTCCTTAAATGAACTCATGATAAAGGGTTCACATTTCTTTGTCTTACATTGGTCTATAGTTGAGTAGTTTGGATCTCCAACTCGCGTAGACCCATTAGAATTGCAACCAGAGTGGGATTCTGTTGTTGCTCAAATTACTGCAGTAATTCTACAGTCGCATCCCTTACTTTATCCTCAATGTCATCAAAGTCACCTTTTGTCAAGGTGATCAGGCGGAACGATGACTTACTGGCCTTGGACTTCCTCTGCGGACCTTCTTTCTCCTGTTACCAATTCCACTTCACTTGAAAGGGGGTGCTCTCATGGTCTCCACTACCCTATTCAGAATGCTCCTCTTCCTCCATATGCAGGGAAGGAGACTTCTAACTTCTATGAGAATCACGTTCATCCTCATGTTCCTTCATAGTGCGCTTCGCTTCTTTTCTTGCTTTTTCCTCTGCTTCCTTTTTTCATCTTTTAGCCATATTCTACATTTTCAACCGAGCCTCTTCCTTCTTCTACTTTCCCATGGACTTTCTGGATCCAGCTTACAAATATGAGGCCCTGCACCATTTTACTAGCCAATGATCAAGGATTGCTACTATCATATCATCCATTGCAAGGTGTGGGAGATCATACCATTTTTGTTCTTTGTCCTTCCATGCCTGGATGGAGATACAGTGGAAGTCTGCCTTAAACTCTGTGTATCCATTCAACTACTCATACATAGTTGGTGATAGTCTTGGGTTGCGGTTAATGGTTGCGCAGATGCTTGCCTGCATGAGTACCCAAAATATTTTACTCTCCTTGACCTACATAGCATCCTTTATGGCCCATAGCGAAGCGAACTTCGCTGCTTCTAGTAAATCTGATGTGATCGGAGGAAACAGACTGTCCTCCGATAATTCCCAAGTGACTAACACAATTGATAACAACAACCATGCGTAATGGAATGTCTTTCTTTGATCCTGAGCTTCTCTGCAGTTCGTGAGGAACTAGCTACAGAGGTAGCATCCTAATTAAATTGTATTCCCTCCGCACACTAGGCTACTAATGAGACTACTGTTGTGACACCTCATCTGCACGACACTTCCGCATTATCTTCCCAACCAAGATTTGGGTGGCTACCTTGACCGCACAATCAGCTATGCTTGAAATTGAGTATCCACATGGATTTTTGACAAGCTTAAACTTGTCCTTCATTTGCTCAGCGAGGTCATGCTCACCCACCTTTCTGCCAAATTCCTTGGTTGGATTTAGCCCTGAATGTGGTAGCAATCTGATCCTATGTCTCAGCATATCCATTATTATTATTGACTCTACGAACCACAAGCACCCGTCGTGCACTATACACAACAATTGTTTGATCATGATCAAATTTATGGGAGCGTAGTTAAAATGCGAAACCCATAGTACATTCCACAATCCTGCCTTCTCCACCCCTCTAATCCACTTCACTGGTTCTAGTGTGGTCACACCAGAATCTTTATAGAATAGGCACATCATAAATGTATCAGTGACTAGGTGTGGGAATTGCTTAGTATCTACCAAGTCCCAATCCTTTAACTTCACATGTGGGACACGCGGTAGGCACGGACCTTGAAATGTGATTTGAACGATAGCAAAGGTGTATTAAGCAGAAATTTTCCCTTATCTGGGTCCTTCGGGACCTTCACGTTACCGCGATGAGGAGGCATGTATTCATGTAACTCTGAGATAGGGTCTATTCCTTTAATATCAATATCCTTTGTGGCGTCATCTATGCCCTCGTCAGATTCTTCTTTTACTACCTTGCCTTTCTCCTACACGGTGGGCTTCTCTTTCTTCTGGTGCTTCCTTGGTGACTCGTGCACTAGCTATGTCACTTTTTGTTTGTCTTTTCTCATCTTAGGCCCCTCTCTTGCTAGCATAGGCCTCAGTCTAGGAAACCTCGGCAACCTTGCCACGTCTGCAGTAACCTCCACACTTACGACCTCAGGGGTAGCTCGCTAAGAGGCCATCGATCCTCCAACACTTGTAGTTTCTGTAGGGGCCGACATCAGACTGTTAAGGAGCTCCTGGGTTTCCTTAGGCAACCTGTCAAACACTGAATTGGCCACCAAAGCCTCAAAAATCGCAGGGTTCATGCGCAACCGATACCTCGACACCTTAACTCTAAGAATGGAAAGTGTTTTTTGTAGGGTGGCCATCTATATTTTATAGGAAAATTCAAATTCAAATCTGATCCTTCCCCCAAAATCTATTCATAAATTCTAGATTGGAAGCATATTTTCGAAGCTCTCACATTTAAATTTCGTCTTAAATGCCAGCCCTTCACTCCTCTTAGCGATTTTCTCACTATCAAATCATGAAAAGTGACCGTAACGGTCACTTTTTGGCTAATCTACACAGTCTCTCCTCCTATAGCATAACACTCTTCGTGCCTTTGTTGACACTGTGACATTATTCCATCTCAAGCAGTCCCCCAGTCGCATAGCCCGTGAATTGAGTAAGTGTAGTTTATACTCTCGTGCCTCCTTTTAGCTTCCTGAAGCAATAAGAATGTGTTTCTATCATATAGCCATTTGGCTGGATCCCCAGTGTATGGCTTCAATCGGCTGCCATTTACCTTTTTGGAAAATGGATCTCCATTCAATTCCACTAGTTCAACAGCCCCACCATCAGCAATCTCTTTGGTGACATATGGCCCCAGCCAATGCATCTAAAATTTTGCTGGAAATTTATTAAACCTGTTGTCATATAATAAAACCAAAATCATTTACCTTCGAGGTGAGCAGTTTGATGTGTCAATCATGCCATGACTTTTCGTGCTCCTTCAAAACTTGTTGATTGAATCCAGCCGAAAACCTATCTGCTTCAAGCTCTATGAGATGAGAGAGACTCTCTTCCAGGGCTTTGTAATCTTCCATTCTTGTGAATGTTGTGATGCATAAAATAGGTATAATGTACTACATCACCATCACAGCTTCTACGTGATAAGCCAACCTGAAAGGTGTCTAACTAGTCAAATTTTTGCAAGTAGTTGTGTAAGCCCATAACACTACAGGTATGTGCATGTCCAAAAAATTCCTTTGTGGATTAAAAACCTTTGTCAGTGCATTCTCCAATATCTTATTAAATGGTTCAACTGTCCCATTATCCTACATGTGATATGGTGTGCTCTTTTGATGATAAACTTGGAACTTCTTTATCAGCGCATTGATCGTTTCATTAAGGAAATGTGTACCATGATCACTCATCAAAATCTTAGCGCAACCAAACCTAGTCAGCACATATTCAAAGAGGAAATTCATTGTTTTTTCCCCTGTATAGTCCTTCATAGGTTGTGCCTCCACCCATCTGGTCAAATACGTTGTTGCGGTGATGATATACTACACATTGGTCTTCTTTCATGGAGGCTGAATCAGGCCTATGAAATCAATGGCCCATTTCTCGAATGGCTGTAACAACACTTGAGGATTCAGAGGCAGCTCTGTTGGCATTATGGCACAGGTTCAGCGCTATGGCACAGGTGTTGTCCTTGATGGCAACTCACTCTGGTGACAGATCACAGCTCAAGCACTCAGAAAGAAGAAAAAGATATATACATAGGTTCACCTTGATGAAGCCACGTATACACGCTGGTTAGATGTTCCGAAGTCACGTATGCGTATACACGCACTTTCATGTAAGAAAAAACGCGTACATGTGGGAGAACTTATTTTTTGTCCGTGGTATTTAGTCCTTGGTATTTGGACCTATGGTTTTGCGCCATAGTATCTCGTCAGAATTGTTGATCCCAAGTATTGAGTCCATGGTATTGATTTGTTATGGTTTACGACCGTGGTATTGTGAAAGGCCTAAGGCTAGAAAAGAGGAAGGAGATCATTTGGCAAAGAAAAATCTAAATTAATTGAATATCTGATAAAAGTGCTAGATCTGGAATACTCGGGATTGGGTTATGGTTCAGATCTAGATCTGAATGAAGGAGGAACCTGAGCGCAAGGAGAAGGATAAGTTTTATTGATGGGTCAAAATATTAAGGCTTGAATGATATTATATTTGTTTGATTTTGATCTGGTTGATGTGGCACATGCTTGATCTATAAATCTGGTAATCTGGGTTAACTAATTTCTAAATGTTTGAAAGAGTTAATTATCCTTTATAGATCTGTACGCAGGTTCAGTGAAGTGAAGGCACGTATACACGCTGGTTCTATGACTAAAAACAACATATACGCAAGTTGGTCCAAACACAGAAGCGTATCCACGTAGGTTTCTGGTTATTAATGTAGCGTACATCTCTTAAATTGTGTTCTAGTTGCTTCTATTTATTGCTGCAGTGTTATGGGTTCAGAATTTGGTGTGTGGTTACTGTTATTGTGTTCTAGGTATAGCCATCAGAGAAGTGTCTATTTGATTCAGTGTTAATTGGCGAAAAGGAGATTGTTTAATACAGAAATTCTTGATGATTGATTGATGTTCATGGATCCAGTCTGAAAAATTATGAAACGTGGTCCCTGGAAGCAAAGAGAAGGTTGTAGCCTTTTGCAGGTAGTAGCCTGCGTACTAGTATCCCAGCTAGTACAAGAGTTAAGGGGGTTGTAGCTCCCTTCCAAGAAACACTGGAGAACGAGAGAGGGTTGTAAGCTCTCTGCAGGTAGCAGCTTGCATATTGGGAAAGGACTGCACTAGTATAGAAACATTGTAAAAAGAAGTTTCTAAATAAAGGAAGATATAGATGAATTGCAGCAGGTGGTTTTCACCCACATTGGGTTTCCACCTTATATCTTGTGTTCTTATGTGTGATTGTCTTCTGCTCTATTTCACTGTTTCTGGTTGCTGCTTATTTGATTTTGATACATAGATTAATGATCAACATCTGTAAGATAAATTAAATTATGAGTCTGGATGGTATACGCGAGTTTCCATATCTTAGTTGTGTATATACTTGGTTTTCACTAACTGAAGTAGTGTATATGATCTGGGTTTGAGAAATAAAATAATTGACTTGATAATACTGATTCACCCACCCCCCCTCAGTATTATTTCCAACAATTGGTATCAGAGCAGGTCCTTCAGAAGAAGCTTGATCACTTGAAGGAAGATCTATCATCATGAGCAACTACGAGAGAGAAGCATCAATAAGGCCACTAATTTTTGATGGGACCAACTTCGTATATTGGAAGGTAAGAGTTACAGCCTATCTTCAATCTCTTGGTACATAAGTTTAGGACATCATAGATACAGCGTACAGTTTTCCATCAGCAACTCCTAAAAATCCGGCTGAGAAGAAGCAGTTTCAAACAAATGCAAAGGCTGTCAATACTCTATTAGGATGTCTATCTCAATCAGAATTCATCAAGGTTATGCAATATATAACAGCAAAAGAAATATGGGACAAGATTGTTCTAAGCTATGAAGGAGATGAACAGGTAAAATGAGCAAAACTTCAAACCCTCAGAATTCAGTATGAAAATCTCAGAATGTATAATGATGAAAGGGTGGCTAACTATTTCCTACACATAGATGAGATTGTTAATTGTATGAAAAATGGGTGAAGAAATAAAAGAGGTTGTTGTGGTTGAAAAGGTTATGAGATCTTTGCCTTCTAAGTTTGAATCAAAAGTTTCTGCAAAAGAAGAAAAGGAGAATCTACAGAAAATTACCATGTCGCAGCTACACAGAATTCGAACCGCTTATGAAATGAGGAAAGGGGGACCATCAGATAGAAGAGACGCCACATTCAAGGCCTTAGGAAAAGGAGATTCCTATGAATTAGGACATATGTTAGAAGAAGAGGAAGAATCAAATTTTGTCAAGAACCTTCAACAGGGTGTTGGAAGATTCAGAGGTAAGTTACCTTTCAAATGTTTTGCTTGTGGAAGAGTCGGTCACTATGCTACCAAGTGTCCTCATAAAGGTAAGCTTGACAAAGGTAAGGAACCTGTTAGATGGAACAAGAAACTGAATGTAAATAAGAAAATTAATTACACTCATGAAGACAGCGATGGATTTTGAAATAGTGATGAAGATGAACAAGGTAATAATTATAGACTTTTAATGGCTTTTGAAGATGATGATTTCATGGATGCTATAGATGAAGAAGGCCTTTATGAAGAGATTTCTAAACTCAAAATTTGTTTAGAAGAGAAAAATATGATTATTGATACTCTGCAATTCCAACTGGCTGAAAGTGAAAAACATCATGAAAAGTTAGAATGTGAAATTGTGGGACTTAGAAAAGAGATTAAGAAAACTAAAGCTCTTAATCTTAGATTTGTTAAATGATCTGAAACGTTAGATGAGATTATGAAAGTGCAACATTCTCCACTAATCAAGACAGGTTTGGGATATAATGAAGAAGAAACTCAAGTGCATAAACCATCCACCTCCAAAAGTTATCTTGATGCAGCAAGGAGATGTGAGCAAAGGCTCAATGGAGATCACCAGGTAAATCAGGGACAATTTACCTCAAGAGTGAACAAAGTCTACCAGGTAAATTAGGGGCAATCTACTTTAAGGATGAACAGAAGCTACAACCAGCCACAGGTAAAACCTTCTCAATTTGCCTCAAGAATGGATGTCAATAGAAACTACAATCACTTGGTTGGTAATCGCAGGAGTTTCTTCAATGGCCAATTTTTCTCTTGTCATAACTTTGGTCACAAAGCAGCTCAATGTGTTGCCTATAAGACAATCATGACTAGAGAAGCTCAAAAACAAAGAAATATGACTAGAATCATGAAAAGGACCTACAATAACTTTTCTTCTCTTGAAAATGAAATAGAATGTTCTATTTGTAACAACTTTGGTCACGAAGATTCTGAATGCAGGAGCAGGTTTCGGCAGATAACTCAGAAGGAACAAGCCTCAAGTGCCAAAACATGGAGAATGAAGGAACCACAACTAGAAATATGTGGGATAGCCCTATATGCAGAAGAGCAAGAAAACCAATGCTACATCGATAGTGGATGTTCGAAACATATGACAGGTGATAAAGAAAAACTTCAATCATATAGTGCCTTAAAAAAGGAAAAGAAGGTCTCATTTGGAAATGACACCCCTGCGCTCATAAAAGGTAAAGGTTCTGTTCAATTGAAAGAAAAGGTCAAAGCTGGAAATGTTATGAATGTTTATGGCTTGAAGCATAATCTATTGAGTTTCAGTCAGTTATGCGATCAAGAAACTGAGGTAATATTTCGATCAAATGGATGTAGTGTTCGTGATATTGATACAGGAAAAATAGTGATCAAAGGCATAAGAACTCCAAATAATTTATACATATTCAAAGAAGGACAACAACAATGTTATCTGAGCAAGAATGATGAACATTGGCTATGGCACTGGAGGTTGGGGCATCTAAGCTTCTCATAGATAAGGAAAGCATGCAAATACCAGGCAGTTCATGGTCTTCCAGACATCAGAATTCTAGACAATACAATATGTAAATCATGTCAGTTTGGTAAGAAAACCAGAACTAACTTCCCTGAGAAGGAAGGATCAGCTAGTAGGCCACTTGAACTTGTCCACACTGATGTATGTGGTCCATTTAGGAAAAGGTCACCTCGGGGAGAAGAATACCTTATATTATTCATTGACGATTTTTCCAGGATGTGTTGGATAGGAATTATGAAGCACAAAGACAAAGCCTTCGAAAAATTCAAATCTTTCAAAGCCTTGGTTGAAAACAAATTAGATCACAAAATTAAGTGCCTCAGGTCTGATAGAGGCGGGGAGTTTACCTCAAATGAATTTTTCGATTTTTGTGAAGAACATGGAATAAGAAGGGAATTCTCTACAGCCAAGACTCCTCAGCAAAATGGAGTAGTGGAAAGGATGAACAGAACGGTTCAACAAATGGCTCGTGCTATGCTTGATGAGCTTGGAACTCCCGCAACTTTCTGGGGTGAAGCTGCATTTGTTGCAGTTGTTATTCTCATCAAAACAAATGTCCGGGTGAACAACACTCAAACCCCTCATGAGCTCCGGTATGGCGAGACTCCTTCGGTAAAATATTTCAAACTTTTTGGAAGCAAATGCTATATCAAAAATACTGATGAACACCTTAACAAGTTTGAACCTAGAGAAAATGAAGGCATTCTCCTTGGTTACTCTCCCCACAACAAATCTTACAAGTGTTATAATAAAAGGCTTGGAAAAATTATTGAAAGTATTGATGTAGTGGTTGATGAAGAATAAAACACTCCTAGGCAAGTAAGATCTGAAGATTTAGAAGATGATGAGGACTATCCATCAACATGAAATTAGATTCATGATGAAGAAGAAACCCATGAGGCACCAGAAGAACAGATAAGGGTAGAAGATGAGACTCCATCCAGGTACGTTCAGAAGAATCATCCAAAATCTCAAATTTTGGGGCAGAGAGAGGCAGGTATACAAACAAGAAGAAAAATTACAAAAGCTTCAAGCTATTTGGCATTGCTCACCTCCACTGAACCACAAAATGTAAAAGAAGCAAGCAAAGATGAATGTTGGGTCAAAGCAATGGATGAAGAACTTGAGTAGATTGAAAATAATAACACTTCGGAGTTGGTCCCTAGACCAAAAGATAAGAATGTGATAGGGACAAAATGGATATTCATAAAAAAGTTGAAAGAAAATGGGGAAGTTATTAGAAACAAGGCCAGACTTGTTTGTAAAGGGTATGCTCAACAAGAAGGAATAGACTTTGAAGAAACTTTTGCTCCCGTTGCTAGACTTGAGGCCATCCAAATGTTCCTTGCTCTCTCAAGCTTTCAGAAGTTCAAAGTATTTCAAATGGATGTGAAATCAGCTTTTCTGAATGGAGACTTAGAAGAAGAAGTGTATATTGAGCAACCAGATGGATTCATCCTTGGAAATGATCCAAAACTTGTATGCAGACTTAAGAAGGCTCCTATGGTCTTAAACAAGCTCCAAGGGCTTAGTATTATCGTCTGGACAAATATCTTCATCAACAAAGTTTCTCAAAAGGATCGGCAGATAGCAATCTTTATAGAAAAATTGAAAATAACAAATTTTTAATACTTGTTGTATATGTTGATGATATCATCTTTAGCAGCAATGAAGAAGCTATGAGTTAGAACTTTTCCTTGGTAATGCAGAAAGAATTTGACATGTCCTTGCCTGAAGAACTGACATATTTTCTTGGATTACAAATCCAACAAAATGAAGGAAGTATCTTTTTATCTCAAGCCAAGTACCTCAAGCAGATTTTGAAGAACTATGGCATGGAAGATTTGAAACTAGTATGTACCCCTATGGTTACAGGATGCAGCCTTAGTGCAAATGATGAATCAGTAGCAGTGCATCAACCAACTTATAGATCCATGATTGGAAGTCTGCTCTATCTAACAGGTAGCCGACCAGACATCATGCATGCAGTGGGAATGGTTGGCAAATTTCAGGAAAATCCAAAGGAAACTCATCTTCAGGCAGTAAAGAGAAGTTTCAAGTATCTTCAAGGAACTCAAAACTATGGCCTATGGTATCCTAGAGATACAGATCTCACTCTTCATGCTTATACAGATCTAGATTGGGCTGGAAGCGTGGATGATAGGAAAAGCACTAGTGGTGGTGCATTCTTTATGGGTTCCAGATTAGTATCTTGGTTTAGCAAGAAACAGAGTTTGATTGCTTTATCTACAGCTGAAGCAGAATATGTGGCTGCTGCATCTTGTTGCACACAGCTCCTTTGGATGATGCAAACTTTGTAGGATTTTCAAATCACTTGTACTCCACCTATCTCCATCTTATATGATAATACAAGTGCAATCAGCATTTCAAAGAACCTATTCATGCATTCAAAGACCAAGCACATACTGATCAGGTATCATTTTCTCCGGGAACAAGTGCCAGAACAAAAGGTCAAATTGGAATATGTTCCCTCTAAGGAATAAGTTGCTAATATTTTCACCAACCCACTACCCAGGGAAACATTTGAATACCTCAGACAGAAGCTGGGGGTAGTTAATGCATCATCTTGCTATTGAAACCTATCCATTTCAGAGAAATATGGTTGTACGCGAGTTGCATGAGGAGGATCCGCGTACATACGCCGGTTTATGCAGATACAGTTGCGTATATGATGGTTTGAAGGAAATTAGTGGGGATAGACTTTGGTTGAATAGAGTCTGATATGGGTCTGTCAGAGACCATCTGGCACAGGTTGAAGGGGAGCAGATAAACTTCTGATAATGCATTGTTGGCATTACATTAGAAGCTTTTGGTTCGAGTACACAAGCTGTTTTGGGTTCAGGTGGATTAGCTGTAGAAGGAGAACAGAAGGAAAACATGGTTGCTGATCTGCAGAGTGATTGACAGATGCTGTTGATATCAGTTATTAGTGACTTTCATAAGTCTTGCTATTTTGTCTCTATGTCATGTATATCGTTTATTGTCAAGGTCATGTAACGGCTTATTTTGGTTTCCCAATTATGCCTGGGATGAATGATGTAATGTGCTTGGGTGTCTTATGTAAATTTATGGTGTATCCCCACTTGGTTGGGTGATGGATGTATGTATAGAGTCTGTTGGTGATAGGAAGGTATTTTATGATGTATAAGTCATGGTTCTTCTTGAAGAACATCTTTTTGTAGGTCTTGCCTACAAGTCAGGGGGAGCTTGGTCAGCACAGCAGAGCAGAGATTTCAGCATGTACTCGGGGGGAGCACAACCCTTTGCCCTTGATGACAAAGGGGGAGAATGACTTTGAGGATCTTGGGGTTGTAATCAAGTCCAAAGGGGGAGATTGTTGGCATTATGGCATAGGTTTGGCGCTATGGCACAGGTGTTGTCCTTGATGGAAACTCACTCTGGTGAGTGGTCACAGTTCAGGCACTTAGAAAGCAGAAAAAGATATATACATAGGTTCACCTTGACGAAGCCATGTATACATGCCGGTTAGACGTTCTAAATTCGCGTATGCGTATACATGCACTTTCACGCAAGAAGAAGCACGTGCATGTGGGGGAACTTATTTTTGGTCCGTGGTATTTAGTCCTTGGTATTTGGACCTATGGTTTTGGGCCATGGTATCTCATCAGAAGTGTTGATCCCAAGTATTGAGTCCATGGTATTGATTTGTTATGGTTTAGGACCGTGGTATTGTGAAAGGCCTAAGACTATAAAAGAGGAAGGAGATCATTTGGCAAAGAACAATTTGAATTAATAGAATATCTGATAAAAGTGCTAGATCTGGAATACTGGGGATTGCGTTATGGTGAAGATCTAGATCTAAATGAAGGAGGAGCCTCAGCACAAGGAGAAGGATAAGTTTTATTGATGGGTAAAAATCTTAAGGCTTGAATGATAGTATATTTGTTTGATTTTGATCTGGTTCATGTGGTGCATGCTTGTTCTATAAATCTGGTAATCTGGGTTAACTAATTTATGAATGTTTGAAAGAGTGAATTATCCTTTATAGATTTGTACGCAGGTTCAGTGAAGCAAAGGCGAGTATACACACTGGTTCTATGACTAAAAACAACGTATACACAGGTTGGTCCAAACACGAAGCGTATGCACGCAGGTTTCTGGTTATGAAAGTAGCGTATGTCTCTTAAATTATGTTCTAGCTACTTCTCTTTATTGCTGCAGTGTTCTGGGTTTAGAATTTGGTGTGTGGTTACTGTTACTATGTTCTGGGTACAGCTGTCAGAGAAGTGTCTATTTGATTCAGTGTTAATTGGTGAAAAGGAGTTTGTTTGATACAGAAGTTCTTGTTGATTGACTAATGTTCATGGATCCAGTCTGAAAATTTATGAAACGTGGTCCCTGGAAGCAAAGAGAAGGTTGTAGCCTTCTGTAGGTAGTAGCCTGCATACTAGTATCCTAGCTAGTACAAGAGATAAGGGGGTTGTAGCTCCCTCCCAAGAAAAGCTGGAGAACAAGAGAGGGTTGTAAGCTCTTTGTAGGTAGAAACATTGTAAAAATAGTTTCTAAATAAAGGAAGATAGAGACGAATTGCAGTAGGTGGTTTTCACGCACATTGGGTTTTCACCTTATATCTTGTGTTCTTGTGTGTGATTGTCTTCTGCTCTGTTTCACTGTTTCTAGTTACTGTTTATTTGATTATGATACATAGATTAATGATCAACATCTGTAGGATAAATTAAATTATGATTCTAGATGGTATACGCGCGTTTCCATATCTGTAGTTGCGTATATACGCGGTTTTCATTAACTGAAGTAACGTATATGATCTGGGTTTGAAAAATAAAATAATTGACTTGATAATACTGATTCACCCCCCACTCCCCCCTCAGTATTATTTCTAACAAGCTCATCCCTTTGCGATGGCATACTTGTCCTTTGACATTCATTGCATTCCTTACAATAAGCATTGGAATCCTTATGTAGTGTTGCCCACCACAACCTAGTGCATAAAATCTTATGTGATGTTTATTTTCATGCATAATGTCCTCTCGCAACTCCTCCATGAGCTTCAGCAAGGATGTTGTGCCATTCAAAGTTAGGTACATAGTGTCGCAGAATTTCATCTGATCCCATTTTATACAAATGTCCTGTAATGATAGAAAAGTTTGTCGCATGCACCACCAGCTCCTTTTGTTGACTAGTATACCCTTCTGGAGTCATCGTCGCCAAGAAATGTATGATATCTACAGAATAAGGAGCTTGTGGTGCACGCAACATAATTTTCTGTCATTTGACTTAGCCCTACTTAGGCTTCTGACCTTAGAGGTATCGACGCTCCTTCTACAACATAATTCGCGAAGACTAGGTAGTGATCTTTTTCATGCATCTAGCTTTTTCCTTTCAGACACTAAAATTCTCAACATACCTCTGGCCACACTCTTCTATCCTTCTTCAGACTTTGAAACCCTAGGAAAAGGTTCTACAATTGTGCATGAATCAGCTAAAATCCCAAATTAGCATCTTACATCGGTGTCTCGTGCAATCTCATTGCAATCTCCAGGGCTTCAACTTGGGTCCCAATCTTTTGTTGTGATAAAGAAACCACCAGCTGAGGCAAGAATGAAACCAAAAACCATTCGTAGTGCTCCTCATCTGTAAGATTCATGTTGGCTTCGCAGATCTTGCACTTCAACCTCTGATCCAAATCTTAGGGTGTCTCGCCAGGCTTCATCATGATCTCCTTAAATCCCACAATTGATTGAGCTTCAGACGTAGGCCTACTGAACTCCTTATTTAGCATTGTCTGAATAACTACTAATGTTGGCATCGGGTTATCAGTGTAGTACTTAATGTACCATGTTAGCACACATTCTTGTAAAGCAGTGACAACATTTATTTCTTCATCTGATTGTCCGTAATACCCTAAGCCTCCCATACGGTCTTCGCGATGAACAAAAACTAGTTCGAGTCCTCTATTCCCGAACCCTTGAAAACGAGCAACTTTACTGCATTCACCATACTGAATGGTGGTGGAGGTGGTGGAGGTGGTGGCGGTGTGGGCGAGGGTGTATGCGGTAGAGGTGAAGATGGAGGTGGTGTTGGTGGATGGGGTATTGGCGGGAATGCCTCACTTATCAACTGACTAGCACTCTGAGGAGAAGCCTGTGTTGTTTCCTCATTGTCACTCAAAGGAGGTCCAATCAACACCTATATTCAGGGCATGTTTTCCCTCTCTCCCCAAAGATCCTTCCACTTCCTATAGCTCCAAACATAAAGGTAACTGCATAACCCACTTTTCACACAAGAGCATCTTAATCCAAGTATTTAACTACATTAAATACTTACCTGGTAGTCCCTTGAAGAAGTGGCACTCTGCTTTGCTGTAATTTACTGAAGCATCAATTGTGAGCTTTGTGATGAATCCTCCTGTGATACAATCGAGCCAGTGATCGATAGTGTGTGCAGTCTTATCTCCTAAGACTTCCAATATCCACACTAACTCCGAGGTCCACACTATTAGACTATTAAGCCTCCACCTTTCTTGGCCATCTGTCAATTTAGTGATCCATTCATATAATTCAACCAGAGAGGAACAAAAGAATATTTTGTGTATCTATCTGTATAGATATCTTTCCAATCATTGTTCTTTCATCAATCATGAATTTTTTTTCTTGTGCCATGAATTCGTGGATTTTTCTATCCAACCAGTCTTGAATTTCCTTCTTAGTAGGATTCCATTGATGTGATATCACACATCCCTTTATGCAAAGCCTAGTCCCAGCAATAGAACCATTTGTTGGCTTAGTGGGCCCTGACCCAGATTTAGCGTTGATTAGCCAAGCAAATCCCTACTCTACCGGCCCTTTCAGCATCAAACCACAGACGACCGACTGAAGTCTGACCGAAAGAAGTATGGGGTGATGTAGGAACCACATTTCCGCACCCATATATGGTAGTGATGTCATTTTGTGCCCTAACTCTACCTTCGTGCAGATCGATAAGCCTTTGACGGCTTATTGATATACTTCTCTTATTCGGCTTTGAGACCTTCGTGAAGGTCTTTGGTCATCCTTTGTCGACCCTAAATAGGTGATTTATCTGCTTACGTGCTTCTGTAATTATTCTTACTTCTTTATTTACCCAGATTTGCTTAATTATTTCATAACTTCAACATGCATTAAGATATTCTTCGCGTAAACTGATATTGTTATTTGTGAACAAATAACAATATAAACATTATTTTCGCATCAATATATCATTCAATCATAAGCCAATTATTCCTTATAACATAGTCAAATTAATTCATAACAGAAGCAAATAGATCAAACACAGATAATTCCATAATAATATTCTCTATTAATGCTTCAAATCTTCTTACAGACTCTAACTACCCTGCGCACTCAGCTACATGGGTCTGCACACTCAGCTGTAGACTTCTACCCTAGGCCTCTATGCACATAGTTGCAGAGCCTCTCTTCTACTCTAAGACTCTTTGCTCTTTCGTTAATGACCCATTCCATTCATATTTCAAAATATGAACTGCCTTAGACACTTCTAAGACTCTCCTTTTTATACAATCCCATGGTCTGCGAACAATGGGTAGGTCTTCTAAAGCCAACACAACTTACATAACTAAAGGGAGAAAAACCTTTATGACACTTTCCATATTCACGCTATGCGACCAAAAAATTCGGAGACTTTATGTTTTTCATACAAAAGCTTGGGCTTCTTACCCAAGACTTAGGCTTTTAGCCCCAAAACCGACCCTAGGGTACCCTGTCCTAGAAATGCTTCTGGGACCATCTTCTGGGTATAGAAAATATTATTCCAGGAAGTGTGGAGTTTGGGAAATAAATTCTTCTTAGTAGTGTGAACCTTGTGCAGCAGACTCTTCTGGGAAGTGCGCAGTCTGCACAGTGTGAAGTTAAGGAACTTAAATTCTTTTGGGGTATCAAGAGAGTGACTCTAATAAGTGATCAAAGTAGAGACCGAGGTTCTCTCTAGAAGACCTAGAGACTGAGATTCTCTAGGGAAGTTGTGAAGGTGCAATATAAGAAATAGAGATTGAGTTTCTCTAGGAGGAAAGGAAAAAGAAGGCAGAGGCAGAACATCAAGGTGGGTGACAAGGTTCTTCGGAGGATACTATAGTCAAGCGTCCATCTCATGGTCTTGGTACTTATCAATTGAATATCTAGAAGAATAATTTTATCAGGTTTTCCTCTCAAGACGTGAGTGGTTTTATCCCTAGCTAGAGAAGCCTATATATTGTGTTGCTTGTATTGATTTATTGGTAATTGTCTTTATGAAAATAACACACTAAGATGATAACAAAGAAAGATCATAAGTTAAGTAAAAACATATCACAAGCAATTATCAACCAAAGAAATTGTTAACATTAAATTCCTTAGATTTCCCAACATGGAATCAGAGCTAAGGTGTTGAAGACAGGAAGGGGTAGTCAAAGCATGTTGACACATTGGGAATCATGTTTAAGAAGGAAGCAAAAACCCTCGAAGCACTTAAAATATGATCACATCATCAAAGGAAGTGGAATATCTTCAAATTTAATGAAGAGTGAATCAAAATTCAATCCTCTATCTTGAACAAAAAGGAAGTCCTCATTCATTGAAATATTTGAAGCAAGAACTAGCAAGTTCATCATCAAATTTGAATATTTTATCTTCACAAGTAAGTACCTCTTATTTTAATACAATCTAGGAAAATGACTTCATGATTGAAGGAAGATCAAAATTTGGTTGGGGTATCAAACTTTGTTTTTTGGAAAAGAAGGATAGACATTTTCCTCAAAGTAAATGGAGTCATTTATCATGTTCATGGGAAGGTCTCCAAGCCATCTGAAGAACTAGCATTATCTGAATAGATGGAAAAGGATCTCAAGGATCAAAAGATACTCAAGGGGTTCATCAAAGATTCACTTATTTCCTATGTAGAAAAGCTAGAAAAATCTAAAGAGATGTATGATAAGCTGGAAGAAATTTTCTCTAGAAGCACAACAAAAAGGATCTTAACACTTAGATCTAAACTTCAAAAATTGAAAGTATCAAAGGATGAAGAGATATCATCATGCCTCTCTAAGGCATCTCAAATAAAATAACAACTGAAGGATATGGGAGACAAAGTATCAGATAACAAAATATTGTTCGCTATTATAAATGCACTAACTGATGAACAAGATAACCTTATTGCCACTATGGGAGAGGAAGCTATCTCATTCATTAGGTTATGGTCTCTCTTCAAGGTGGAAGGAGATAGGATGAATAATGAAACTGACAAAAGATCAGAAAGAAGGAAACAATTAGTGTCAAAATGAAAAGAATGATTTGGAAAGTTTGGTACTCTAAAGAAGAAAAGGAAGAACATGACTAAAGTGAGATTCTATGATTGTCACAATTTTTGTGACTACAAAAGAGGTTGTCCTAATCGCAAGAGGGATAGCAAATACAACTATTCTACTAAAGAATTAAAAAATGATCTTCTTCATTAGAAGTTTTCTTTCACTTGTAAGTTATAGATATGAAGAAATCTAAAGTAGATAGGACACATTAGAATGAACCATCGTAATGAAATAATTTGAGATAAGAGCTCATGACATAAGAAGCATAAATCATATTTGGTACAAATCCTACTGATTTCAAATTAGGAAGCTCTTAGGAAACCTCACTAATACCTATAGAAGCAGAGGTCATCATCGTCAAGATCATCATAGAAGAAAACACCTGCCAAATGAGGATATCAAACTTCCTTGAGTTCCTCTGACTTAATTCTCATCAAAGGATTCACCGATAATGAAAGGAAGCAAAAATTTTTCATTAGGAATTCCAACTTGTGGGATTCAAGGGATGATGGTATGATGACACAATTAAAAAGCAAGTCTAAAGTATAAAGTCCTTTCGAATAAAGATACTAAAAGAGGTCTGGATGATTGAAAGAAATATGAGGTATCTATGCTCACATATATTATGGTAAAAATTCATGTCATATGGTTATGGATTACTATTTTTGTCCTAGGAAATCTTGTCAAGAGAATAAGGAATATCCTCCTTCAAAGAATTGCATAATAGAATAAGTCACACTAGATGAAATGAACATAATATATGAATCATGATGAAGATGGCTAAAATCAAGGAAATCTGATTGAAAGCTCCAAGGAATGAAGTGTGTAAGAGAAGGGAGGAAGAGATTATGATAATACACAATGATGGTAGAAGGCATTCAACATCAAAATTCCAAGAAATTTTGACTAGAATATCTCCTAGAAGGATGTGAAGACTCTGATGGAAGTTGGAAACAAGATAAAGACCAATGAAAGTGAATATTTGTGGGAGATATGTCAAAGTACATGCATGATCTCGATACTTGGAGGAAGATTTCATGGTGAAAGATCATCAAAAAGGTAACTCTAATTTGAATTGTTCATTGATTATTTTTGAAGTAACATCTATATGGGCTTATGTAAAACTATTGAAGCGAAGATCTATGAATGACTTCCAAGAAGGCCATATAAAATGATGTAATGTCCTTATGAGAAATATGGCATGAAAGAAGAATTCCATCAAGAGAATCCAAATGGAAAATATGATAGATCATATTTTGATGAGTTGAGAACATGACTCACTCATGAACAATAGTGATGAAAGATGTATGCCCTATACATATAGAAGTTCCCAAAGGGTTGAATACTTCTTAAAATAAATCTAAGACATTGAAGAAAGGAGTTCTTCATGTAGCTGATTTTTGTGGGATATTGACGTGAAGAGCTACTATAAGTCCCTAGTTGAGAGGGAGCATGAGAAAACATTTCTTACTTGGAAGAAACTGCGAAACTCCTAAGATGGGATCTTAGGTACATTCCTCTATGATAGGAATGATTACATTCCCTTAGTTGAATAAAATCTCCTGGTATAAGAAGGAGCAACAAACATGTTGTTACATGATTCACTTGAGAAGACAAAATGGAGGATTGTGTAATCATTTGGTATCTAATTCTCTTGTGGGATGATATAGGGAATCCCATGATAGAGTATGCATGGAGGACCAATATTCTTTTGGGGACTCAAGAGTCCATCAACATAATAATCCTTATGGATCATATCCTTAGAGAACCCGGGTGGGTAATTTTTTGAGAGAGATAGTGTTGAGTATGTCTATAGATCATTGGTCTTGGCAACATTTTTCTCTCATCTAATGAAGAGATATATTTTTTACTCAAGGCCTTGTTCATAAATCTTGGTTGGTATGTTGATATACAAATGAGTTACAAATATGAATTCTTCTTATGAGAGATTCTTTAGATTGCGAAAGTCCAAGGTACCATTATGAATACCTCCATAATTAAGAGGGAGTGCTGAAAAGTGTAACAAGGTTTGGTCTTCATAATGACATGTAATTATGATTTTATGTAAAGAGATGTCAACAAGAAAAAGGTAATTATTATGTTCACTTGCTTCACTAGTTTCATGAGCAAGGAATTTTGTTTCTGAGTCAAGACTCTCATTGAGAGTGTTTAGGGTTTATTCATCTAGTCATAAAAGAGTCATTTCCATGTAAAGTAAGTCATGCTACACTTTTTAATAGGTCAATATTTTCTATGTAAATTATCCTCCAAGAAATTGTCACCAAACCCCTTCAATTCAACCTACAAACTATGAAGAAAGTACAAGATGAAGTCAGCCTAAACTCCAGTTATCAAGAAAGCCTAAAAGGAAGTGAAGAAGAGTATATATAGCCCTACTAATCCTTATTTGGAGATATACAATTTGGACAAGAATTCCCTGTAAAAGTGTGAAGAGAAGGAAGAATAAAGAGGGTTGAAAGGAGAGCGAAGAAGGAGTACCAAAAGAGAACTGCAAAGATTCTTCTGGGAAGTGTGCCGTTTGGCAAGAGAATTCTTCTAGGTAGTGTGAAGTAAGGGTAGCAAATTCTTTTGGGAAGTGCAAAGTCTGTGCAGCATATTCCTATTGGAAGTGCGAAGTTAGGGCAGTGAATTATTCTAGGGAAGCAAGAGAGAGACTCTACTAAGTGATCAAAGTGGAGATCGGGGTTCTCTCTAAAAGACCTAGAAACTGAAATTCTCGAAGGATGTTGTGAAGGTGCAATATAAGAAATAGAGACCAAGTTTCTCTAATAGGAAAGGGAAAAGAAGGAAGAGGCAAAACATCAAGGTGGGTGACAAGTTTCTTGGGAGGATACTATAGTCAAGGGTTCGTGCTATCGTCTTAGTACTTATCAATTAAAGATCTAGAAGAAGAATTTTATCTGTTTTTTCTCTCAAGAGATGACAGGTTTTGACCCTGGCTGGAGAAGCCTATATACTATGTTAGTTGTCTTTATCTATTCGTAATTGTCTTGATGAAAATAAAACACTAATAAGATAACAAAAAAAGATCATAAGAAGTAAAAACATATCAAAATAAATCGCAGAGAAATTGTTAACATTGAATACCTTAGATTTCTCAACAAAAGTGATATATGGCAGTAAGTTTTCATGTTTTTAGATGGCAAAGTGGGCCAAATCGAAATGTCATGTGGCACCACTCAAGGCAATCACATGGTAGTAATGAAATCAACTTAATGGTAGCGGAGGATGTTGTATAACATTGGAATTTGTGCTAAAGTGTTGTGTTTGGAGATGATTTATAATGTTATAGAATTTTTGAAATTATATGAAAATTAGGTGGTGGGTTGAGAATGATATCCTTGCTGAGGTAGTTCATATTTCAAAATTCCTACTAAGTTAATTGTTGGACTCATGCAAGAGTCAATTTAGCAACTTGAAATTTCAAGAACTTGAGGGTTATGATCTAGTGCAAAATAAAAAAATTCATGAACCCAAATATAAGCTTAAGTGCATCCTTAGATTAAATATTTCATCATAGTCTTGGTCTTATGAAAGAAGGATCTCAATTTCCCAGGGTTTTTACTATTAAGAATTTGGCACTAAAATTAGTTACAAAAGAAAAGAGTTCATTGCATAGATGGAATGCGAAGAAACGCACAAAAGAGGATATTTTATTTGTTGATGCAAAGTTATGCATAACCTTTAGTATTAATAGTAGCGCACGGTTTAGTTGGTATATTGGCATAATCACAACTGAATATTGAGAATATTTAAATGAAAATAGCAACTGGTGGAATTAAATATGTGAGCTTCTTCACTTTCCAAGGTGATGGAACAAAGTTTGAGCGGAGATCTACAACAAATTGTAGTTGTTGAATTCAAAAAATCCTCAAGGCGTAGAAGAATTAATTGATGTACCTATTCTTAAGTGGTCAAAGTTTGGAATAAAAATGAAGGAAAATAAAGAAGTATGTGTGCAAGATAAACATAGAGAGAGCACATAGAGTGTAGTAATTGCCATTGAAAATAATATAACTAGATATCTACTTTTAAAGAAGAAGAACAAATTTGTAGATTGTGGTTGTGTGTTTACCTACAGAAGAGCGAAGATGATATTAAGGCATATGTGAGTCACAGAAATTGAAGTGTTTGTATGCGAGCAGAGATAACAAGTTTTAAATTAAATTAAAAAAAACTGCAAGAGGTCTTAGTTTGAAAATCCTATGAAACAGTAGATCTAACCTACCGCAGTAGGTTGTTGTTTGTATAGATCTGAGGTTGGTGCCCCTAATTTGGTGCTTGCTAATCTGAGGGGCTTGTAGCCTCCTATGGGTGGGTGCTAAAAATATAATTGACGTAAACATAACTTGTTCTTTGAACTTACATCATAATAAAAATGGGATTTGGTGGTTTTCTCCCTTAAGAGTTTACACGTTAAAGGCACTCTACACAATTGTGAATGCATTTTATTGTGTGTTTGTATGACATTTTTATTAAAATGAGAAAGTTAGAATTACAAATTTTTCCGCCACTCTCAATAATTCCTTATTCCCAACAAGGACGAATAATATTTTAAAATTCCTTTCTTAATTTCTCTATAATAAATGAAAATCCAAAACTTAACATTCCTTTTAGGCACTATCACCATGGGTGAAATGAATTAGTTATCTAAAATAGGATAAATAAAATTAACATCTAACATTTTTTCAACTCCTCTTCAGAAACTTCTTCTAAGATTAGATTCATTCATCTTTGGGGTTCTCTAATTGGGAAAGAACCTTCCCAAGCATAGATGTGATCTGTGCAAGTCTTCGGGTGGGTACCATTCATGTCATGATATCCCTAAGAAAAGGAACCAATATGTTTTTCCAACATGTAAACTAATTATTCTCAGTGTGATTGATCAAGCTGTGAGATTATGTGTAAGATTTTTCTTGAGACAATTTCAACACAAACACTACAAGATTCTAAAGTATATGTGGGTGATGAAATTATTTGTAAAGATGTGGATCATGTCATTCAAAGTTTTCTTTAAAAATTATATTGAAGATAAAAGTGAATAGATGGGGATTATGAAAATATTCCAAACTAACAAGAAAGTTTTGGATTTCGTTTTCTTCCGTAGGTTCATTAAATTGCACAATTTCGTTAATTATGAAGATAGGATCAATATTATTTTTATCTTCATTAGTTTCATAAATGCTAAGGGTACCTTCATTAGTTGTTTTTGCATGCAGGTTCAAAGTAACATTTTTCATTGAATCACCATCTTAGATATCATTTTTCTAGATCAAAAACTAATAAATGCATTTGTAGTATCCAACAATTTTCCCCATGAGATAAAGTACCTCATCCTGTTGAAATTTTAGTTTGTAATACCAAAAAGTTGTAGCAGTTGTTTTTTGGTTGCCCCCTTATGTAAATGTTGTTATGTACAATTGTAACTAATTTTGAAAATTATAAAAATGACTGGACTCAAGATAGAGGACATGGATTCCCAGTACAGGAGGAGAATTTTCTTGGGAATTTCTTTGGGAAATAGTTGAGCTGAAAGGTTGAATTAAATTACCACCTATTCCAATGTAGAATTAAAAGAACAAAATGTACAAGCATTGAAAATGGAGTATGGATGCTTAAGCAAAGGATGAGCTAGTCATACTATTGTGGGACATTTTTTCTTGGGTCGACACACAACAAAAATGAATGGAAAAGAGGGAGACACACTCTTACAAAGGAGGAGAAACCTGCTAAGGAAGGACATAGGAATACACTCTTGCAAAGAAGAGAATTTAGATAACAAGAATCACATGGTGGCATCAATAATCACACAGAGAAACTAAGGCATAAGGAGATTCAAGCGTATGGAGAGTGTCATAGAAACAAATTGTTTATTAGACTTGCAAGTGAAACACTACAAAAACTCAGCGTAAGCTCAAGCTTGGGAGCTTACGGAGGGATGTTGAAGAAAGGTGAAGTTTTAGTCTTAAAAATATAGACAAGGAATGGAGTATGAACTCCTGCTTAGTAGATGGAGATATTAGTTACTCGTAGACTTCTCTTGGTGTTTTAACAAGTGGCGACCCTAAAGGTACACTCTAGATTCCTGTGAAAGTTATCGAGTTAAGAAATGGTGGGCTCAAGATTCCTGTTAGATTGCAAGTGGAGACAGTTTTCGCTTCGGATTCCTATATGGTGAATCAGGTGGAGACACCATGGGCTCTGCATTCTTGTACTAATTTTTGGTTGGAGCATTGTGTGCTCTAGATTCCTTGAAGTGCATTTGGGTGGAGATTTTATGGACTCTGCACTATGGGGTGTCAAGTGGAGGAATTGTGTTCTCTAGATTCCCATGTGTTTGTAACTTGACTAATATGAATTTCCCTTGAGCACTTCACTATTTAGGTTTTGACTCTAGCTTGGGGATGGTTAATTGTAAGAAAGAACAACCATTTATTTCACCTATGCTTGCGAGGAGAGTTAAATTCCCTCTCTCAGTTTCCATTTGTTCAACCAATAATATAAGTTGCTCACTTGTATCACAATGCAGATTTGTTCAATGTGAATGAGTAATAGCACCATTATATGATAGAGGTGTAATAGAACCATTAACAAGGAATATGTATTCCTATGCGCTTATAATGATATATTTACATTATTATTCTCATGGTATGAGCTACTTGAAGATCCATGTATTTGTCGACATATTCTTAGCAACTTGTGTGATTTCTAATGATTGTTTAGGAATCCTGTTAAACTAGTATTGTCTATGAACTTCAATATTTTGAGAGATATAACTATTAGAAGGTATTTTTTTTTAGAGTTAAGCAGTTTATGTAGTTTAAGTGTTTTACATGGCTTGATATGAATTAACATCATCTTTCCTTACACAAATAGTAATGAATGGAAAAATATGTTACATGCATGGAGATATTAGGGGATTTGATGGAGTTTTTCATATAAAATCCTAGAGAGGTATGGTATTGTTGCTGTTGAAATTACAATGTACAGTTTTCATGGACTCACTTGTTCCAATGGCTAAGTAATAGGTAGATTTATATATCTATAAATGTATTTTAATTAATGTTTAGAACTTGAATTCATTGTGGTGATGTAAATATGTATTTTTGCGGTCCTGTGTGTTCTGGGTAGAGCCAGAGTTTTGGGAGAACCTTCCTTAAATCCCTGAATGCTTCAGGAAGACATAGAAAATAATTTTGAGTTAACAAGGATGAAACCTCCTTCGTATCTAAGTCAAATTCATGTTATCTAAATACATTCCGGTGTCCAAATTTCTACAAGAAGTATCTCATGGTAAGTCATAGTGACATTAGATGCAATGGGTTATATATAATTATGAATTGGATTTGAACAACCAAGATAAGCCATCACTAGATTGGGACCCTGTTATGAACAATTTTATAATGCTCAAGGACTAGATTCCATCATAAGTCAAATTTCAATTGAAAACCAAGGTGGGGCCCTCTAATGGAAAGATGGCATAGAAACACATTTCATCATGGAAGGAGGATGCATTCAAAAGTCTAGGGAATCTAGGGTAAGCACAAGAATATTAGGCTTATAGGCCTATATTTGGGACAGGCCTAGACATACGTGAAAATAGAAGGTAGTTCATAGATTTATGAGTCCAAAAATTTTGTCAACTGTAACTTTATGGAAACGCCAAATTCCCTAAGGATCTCGATATAACATGGAAAAATAATTAGTGTGTGACAGCTAGAGTTGTGAGCCCATGGGCTAGTCGATGTGGAAGTGCCACATGGACATAGCCACAACCAGATGGGTACCAGAAATTATGTGGAACCACTAGGGTAAGGTGGGGTTTCCACGTGAATGATGTTTGGAAAGACTTATCTTATGTGGAAGGGATCAAATGACTAATTTCAGTTGGGAATAACTTTTTATTTGGGTATTAGAGTAAGCTAAAAAAATTATCACCAAAAACCTCCCCATGAGATGAATGTGACGGTGTTAGCCAAGGTATTCTCTAGAATATTTGGAAAATGAGGAACTTTGTAACCGTGTTTCCATAATGAGACCATGTAGGTTGGATTAGTGGAAAGTAGCACCTCCCATTCAACCTAAATGACTCCAAGTGGGTAGTGGGCAAGAGCGTTACAGAGTAGTATTAGATCATGTTTCAACATTGGACTTGGATCCAATTAGAAATAAATATAATGGGATATCGATTACAATGTGGAACCATAGTGAAGGTTCTACAAAAACCTTTGAGTTTTGTTACATTGTGGAAACAAGATGCACAAGTCCAACACTTTGGTTGAATGGGCCAAGAAGGATAATTTTGAATTATGTTGTAGAGTGTGGTAATTTATAGTTATTGTTTGATGTGTGATAATGTATCCTTCTTGAAACATTTTGACTATGAATTGCATGTCATATGCAAGTGTGGCTTCCTATATATTAATTATCTTCTGATAGTTATACTAACTTGAAATTTGGTGTTTCAAATAGCCTCAGCCATATGGTTATGGTAGGTTTCCAAGGTGATGGTGGATATTTTTTTATTAGTATTGTTATTTGGGTAACAATTATCTGTGTATGAAACCACATAAGAGAACACAAAGGAATAGCAAAGAGTTAAAGAATGAGTAGTGGAATGGTGCATGTAACAACCCTGGTGAAACTTCATGTAAAAGAAATATAAGATCAAGGTCATTGGACACGTATTCCAAGGTAAATGTTGGGAAAACATCCTAGTGGGTGTTCATTTCGATTATTGTGCCTAAAGGGAATTGGCAAAGGAAATGGCAAAGGCTTTCGAAAGGAAAGAGGCATTAATTGGAATTTTATTTATGAAAATAAAGGAAATTAGGAAAAAAGGAAGCTGAAAGGTCATAGGTTGCATGTGAGGAGGGAAATTAAGGAAAATAATGGAAAATGAAGAAAATAGACACCTCATTGATAAAAAGGCTTATGAGGACCAATTCATGGACTTCTGTCAGTTTAGTTTTGGAGCTCTCTCTGTATTATGTCTCTCTCTCTGACTCTTGGACACTTAGAGTTTTCTTGTAGAACTTCAACATTAGATGAAGAAAAATAAAGAAGGGAAAGGAAAGAAAGAATCAAGCAAAGAAGAGTAGGATCTAGAAGCTACAATAGGATTATTTACAGGTATCGATTTGGATTTTTAATTCCTTGCTAGTTTTGGCATGCATGGCTATGTATGTGTGTTCTTGGTTCTCTTGTTACCATTGGCATGGGTTTTTCAAGGTGTCAAATTGTTTTTCAGCCTAGCCTATCCATTTCCAGATAGTCTTGAGGTGATGTGTTCTCATGTTTTAGTGGAGCTCGTGTTCCAGATGGATTCGAAGCTGAGTCAAGTGTATCTTTGAAAGGAAGAACACATGACGTAGCGATCCCTAATATGGACTGTGACTTGTGATAAAGCCATGGCCTGGCAACCCCTAAAATGAGTTCTGGGTTGTGGTAAATCCAAATTTTATGTTTTTTCATTGGGCCTAGAAATCCTCAGCAGGTGAATGCTTGGATATACAATGCATCCTAGATATGGGTGCTCTTGATCAGGTCTAGTGATCCCTGAATTGAAGTGTCGATTGTGGTAAATCCTAGGGTATAGGAGATAGTAAAATTCTACACAATGTACGAGGAGAAATCTGGTGGCATCGATGCCCATTCAGTTTTTTTTTGGTTATGAGTCCCACATTTATGCTTGGAATATGGCATGGGGGTGATTGGATGAAAGACGTTCTTGGTTTAGCCATTCTATGGTCACGTGGTTCGTGCAAGTCCCAAACCCATTTTCCTTTCCATTAATTAAGAAGAGTTCCTTCTCCTTGGTATTTCATGAGTAAATGTACTAGTTTATGTGTGGATTTTATGGCTATTGTATCCTTACTATTTATGTTGTTTATATGTTTCTTATGAGTATGTTTTATGACAATGATGATGTATGGATCTCATCATGTTTTGATTTGTAGTTGAATGAACAATGAATATACCACCTAATAGATGATAATGCATCTAATGTGATAAGTCATCAATTATTCTTAGTGATTCTCAGATATGTATGAAACCGCTATCCTAAGATCTGTTGTTATGACCTGTAGAATCCATATTTGTGACATGTTTGATGAAATGCATGTCATGGATAATAGGCGTATTAGGTCCCTATAATACTAGTGATTCCCCCATTACTATTTTCATTTGAGCCTTTATTGTTATTGTTGTGTCCCTATTGTCCCCATATTGTTATTATTGTTCCCCATAAAAGCCACTATTGTTATTGTTGTGCTCTTATATTATTATTGTTATGTCGGCTATGATTATATTGTGACCCCTTAGACTCCTATATAGATAAAGGAGGTTTCTTCATTTGTATCATCAAAAGAATTATTCATTTGTATAATGTCACGGAGGTTTCCCCCTCAAAGAGGTTGATTTCGAAGTCATTGATCTATCATTCATTCTATTTTGTGAGCTGGTTGCATAACAATTGGTATCAAAACTTTGGATTCTAGGGTTTTGTTGCTTCAAACAGATCATCGTCGAATTTTCACTATACCATTTTTGCTATGATGTTATAGAAGGTAAAATTAAAACCCAGTTGAGCCGACATATTGATGAACCTCGAGCGTTAATTGTAGATCATGTGTTGCTATATTTTCGGTGATATGATCCAAATACGTTAGGGTTTTTGCAGACTCTCGAGTTATATATCAAATAAGTGACATTGGGAAAATAGTCATAACTTGCTCTCTAAGAATGAGATTGAAATTTAGTCACAAGTTACAGATATAGTATGGCCTATAGTTTTTTGTGTATTAGTTTCAGGACCTAAGCTCGAAACAGTGACACGTGGTGTTATGAAACCAGCTCAGAAAAAGATAGGAAAGATAGATCAACGCCTTAGAATTCAGCCTCTTCGAGGGGTCAACCTCCTTTACATTACACAAACGAGCAATTCTTAGATGACACAAATGAAAATACCTCCTTTCTATATATAGGAGTCCATGGGGTCATAATATAATCAGAGCCAGCATAACAATAATAATGTAAGGGCATAATAATCACAATAGTGGGCTTCTATGGGGAACAATATTAACCATATGGGGACTACATGGGTACAATACTAATAACAATAAGGGGTTACACTAGTAGTATATGGGCCTAACATGCCCCTCTCCTTCAAAAAGTGTTGTCCTCAACACATGAGTAGTTTTTGATGCATCTGTATAAAAATTTTATCCTCCCATGTGGAATCCTCCGCAGGTAAGTTCTTCCAATTGTTAAGGTACTCTGAAATTGATCGATTTCGTAGCTGTCGGGTTCTTGTTTTTTGTGACTGCTCCAGGTTCCAATATGTTTGTTCCTTCCTCTTTAAGTTCTAGAAATATTGTTTGAATTGGGATATTCTGCAACTTTTGAATGAGAAGCCACACTTCTTTGTCCTTCTTCCATTCATCGCTTGCTTCATTTATCCAATTTGGTTGGATAATAGAAATAACACAAAACAATGCTTCCACATCCTCATCCTTTCTTCAGATTGCATCTGCAACCAAACATTTCTTCCCTTTTTTGTAGATGATGTCAAAGTCATAACACAACATATTTGTGACCCATTTTTTATGTTCTTCTAGTGATAATATTTGTTCTAAAATGTATTTAAGACTATCATGATCCATTTTTACCTTCAAGTGTCTTCCCATTGGGTAAGCTCACCATTGCTTAAGTGCATGTAGTATTTCCAACATTTCCTTTTCATAAATAGCTTGTCTGAGATGTAACCATAAAAATACCCAATCACCTACATCAAAACATTTTTCACTGCGATGTTGATCTACCTATTTTTTCATTCGATTATGCACCAAAGTGGCATTATCCTTTTAAAAGTTGGAGAACTTGTTGTTGCTCGATGTGATCTTTCACTGCTTGAACCTTTTTCTTCTTGATAATTCCTTCTATCTTGAGAGTTTGAGGAGTGGTAATTTCTACAATCCATTATAAGATATGGTCGGATTCATTTCTTGATGCTTGATGTGATCTTTCACTTCTTGAACATTTTTCTTCTTGATATGTCCTTCTATCTTGATAGTTTCAGGAGTAGTAATTCCAGCCAATACATTACAAGATATGATTGGATTCATTTCTTCTTTCTCGATGTCATCTTTCACTTCTTGAAACTTTTTCTTCTTGATATGTCCTTCTATCTTGAGAGTTTGAGTGGTAGTTCTTGCCAATGCTTTACAAGATATGGCCGGATTCATTTCCTCTTTATTTGGGGTTAGGTCCTAGCGTATATCCTCTTCTTTTTATGTTTCTTGATCCTTTTCTTCCTCTTCTTCATACTCTATGTAAAATAGTTTCTTCTCAACACACTTATGGCCTTTAGTGCATTTTCTATTACAATTGTAACAAAGACCTTTTTCTCTTTTTTCTTCCAAATGTTGTGGTGTAAGCCTTGTAGGTTGTGGAAGGCTAGGAGAAGAAACACTTCCATAATTATAGTCATGAGTGGTGGGATTCCTTGTTTTCATAATCTACTTTCATTTTTTCTTGCCAACTCGAATGCCTCCTCCAATGAATCAGGTTCCCAAAAATGAACCTCATGTTGAATGCTATCCTTTAAAATCCCTATGAAAACATCAATCCTTTGCTTCTATGGAATATAATTTACCCTTCTATTCAATTTTTGAAAGTCTTCAATGTGCTTTTCCATTGAACCCTTTTGTTTGAGATTTATCAATTGGTTAAAGAAAGAGTTTCTCTATATATCCTCATAATGTTCTATCATTTCCTTTGTGAAAATTGACCATGTGACAAGTGGTTTACGAGAAAAAAGCCCTTTATACCATAAAAATTGATTCAGTTCTAAATAATTAGATGCAATACATACCTTTTGTAATAGTGGTACAACATGTAGATCAAAATATTTCTCCATCTGTAGTATCTAATTTACCAGATCCTTGCCATCAAACTTCCGCATCTTGCTTTTTCTTGATTTTAGGAGCTCGATCTTGAAACAACTGTAAATTTGTAATTTTGGATCTTCCAGTTCTGAAATCATGATCGACAGTATCCCTCTGTGTCCTCTTTCTAATGCCACCAGTTTGAGCCAAATTGGATTCTCCAAGGAAGGGTTATGCCAAATCTCCCACAGTGACCTGATTATAGACTAGTTCAGTAGAGCAAAATTGTATGAAGTGCCACATGTCACTGTTTTGACCTTTGGATCTGAAAAATGTACACAAGAAACTGAAGTCTCTCATCATTCTATAAATTATTACGAAATTTCAATCTGATTCTCAAAAAAAAGTTATGACTATTTTCCCCAGGTTACTTGTTTGGAATGTAATTCGGGGATCTGCAACAACCCTAACTTTCTCAGACTATATATCCGATAATTTAGCGAGACAGGATCTAAAATTCGGAGTGAAGATTTAGACGGATTTTCTCTCAAATGGGTTTTTCCCCTAGCTTCTGAAACTTCATAGAGAAATAGTTATAGCGAAATCCCACAATGGCCTATTTGGAGCAGCGAAACCCTAGAATCCATAGCTCTGATACCAAATGTTATGAAACTAGATTACAAAAACATAGAAAAGATAGATCAACACCTTAAAATTTAGCCTCTTCAAGGGGGCAACCTCCTTTACATTACACAAATGAACAATTCTTTGATGATACAAATGAAAATACCTCCTTTCTATATATATGTGTCTATTGGGTCATAATATAATCAGAGCCGACATAACAATAATAATGTAAGGGAAAAATAATAACAATAATGGGCTTCTATGGGGCACAATAGTAACCATATGGGGACTACATGGGTACAACAATATAATAAGGGGGTTGTACTAATAATAATAAGGGGTTACACTAGAAGTATAGGGGCCTAACATGCGGCACTTTGTACAATTTCGCTCTACTAAACCAATCTATAATCGAGTCATCATAGGTCATTTGGCATAACTATTCCTTGGAGAATCCAATCATCATCTAGTTTGTGGTGTTGTAGAGAGGACTCATATGGTTACCACTAGACGAAATTTTAGACCTTGGAGATCTGCAATTACAGAGATACAACAGATTCAATATTGAGCTCCTACAAAGTGAAAAAAGGTGTGTAATTGTTTTAAAAAATTTGCATAAATTCGGTTTGAAAAATTAGTTTGAAGGAATTCAAATGGCATAGTGAATCATAATCATCATTAATTGATGCACTAAAGAAAAAAAATGGAAACACCTAGAAAGCAACAAGAAATCTCTAGCATGACTCATGAAGAAGAGGAAGAAATGCAACATGATATATCAAAATTACGAGACCAAGTGCAACAAAATTCACTATCACAAAAAGTAACATAAGCTAAAATGGATGCTTTAAAGAAAGGCGTTGAAGCTGAGATGGATGTTGTGGAAGCTAAGATGGATGGTTCAAAGAAAGGCATGGAAGCTAAGATGGATGGTTTAAAGAAAGGCATGTAATCTAAGATGGATGGTTTAGAGGTAAACATTGAAGATTTGAAGAAACACATGGAAGGTTTGAAAGGAGTTTTGGCAAAGTTCCTATAATAAATGCTTCCTAATGCAGAAAACGTAGTAGAGGAAACTCGTAATGAGAAAAAAATAAATGTTAATCATGATTTCAAAGAATCTAATGTCGGATTAAAGACCCACCATGTTCGAAAGATCGATATGAGGAAGTTTGATGGCAAGGATCCCGTAACATGGATGCTACATATGGAGCAATATTTCAATCTCCATAATGTGAAAAACACAAAAAAGGTATGCATTGCAACATTATATTTGGAACCAAATCAGTTTGTATGGTATCGATGGCTTTTCTCTTGTAAACAAATTGTCACATGGGCAATTCTTATAGAAGAAATGATAGCACATTATGAAGATACAAAAAGCAACACTTTTTTTAGCCAATTGATAAATCTCAAACAACAGGGTTGAATGATGGAGCACATTGAGGACCTACAAAAATTGAATGTAAGGATAAAAGATATTCCAGAGGAGCATGGGGTTGATGTATTCATAGGGACTTTAAGGGATAAAATCCAACATGAGGTTCGCCTTTGCGAACCTGATTCATTGGAGAAGGCATTCAGGTTGGCAAGAAAAATGGAATGAAAAATTATGGCAAGAAGAAAGCCTACCACTCACAACTATAAAAATGGAAGTGTTGTTTCCCCTAGCATTACATAACCTACAAGGTTGACACCACAACAATTGGAAGAAAAAATAGCAAAAGGGCTTTGTTACAGTTGTGATAGCAAATACACTAAAGGTCATAACTGCGCTGAGAAGAAATTATTTTACATAGATTGTGAAGAGGAGGAAGAAAATGAACAAGAAACATCAAAAGAAGAGGATATACAGTAGGAACAACCCCTAGAGAAACAAGAAACAAATCTAACCATATCTTCTAATGCATTGGTCAGAATTACCACTCCTCAAACTATCAAGATAGAAGCACAGAACACTTCGCTACTATGGAGTGTTGGAGGACATTATAGAGCTTGATTTTATGTCTTTCAAGACAATTATTTTTCATGTTGAATGGTACAAGCTTATTGAAGTGGGAGAAGAAAAAACTATCTTTCTCCATAATAATGGATTCCATATGATCAATACATCTCGGTTTGAAGCCACTTTTGAACCTTATGTGTTTTCAAGTCAGTGTGACCAAAAATTTCTCATTCCAAATTTAGAACAACCTAGTTTGTCATTTGTAATTGATTATGATCCAAGAGGACAAAGAGTAACATTTGTTCAAGATGTAGAGGAACATGATTTACTTGAAGATGCAGAAGTCCGCCTAAAGACATAGATGGCCAACATGGATATGATGAAGAATTTATTGTCAATGATGCATATGACCAAGATGAAGACCGGGATGAGTTTACTAAAGTTTTTGAAGGACAAGAACAACCACATGGGCATCAAATCCATGAATATGATGAATTCATTGATTTTAATTTACATGTAGTTTAAGGTGATGAAGACTATGAAAATGATGGTATTAATTTTTTTATCATTTCTATTTTATGGTTTGTATTGTTGTTAACCTCTATATTAATTTCAAATCCCTCTCAAAGTGTGATCCTTGGTACCATATTCCCTTTCTCCTCATGCACCTCTTGCATTCCATATCCACCCACCTTCCCCTAAGCTTTGTTGTTCTTACCTCCTTGCATGGTTGCCCAATGTTATCCCCAAAGTTCTCATTTGGCTTGGTGCTCAAGAAAAAGGTAATAGTGTTGATTGATTTTGGAAGTACCCATAATTTTATTAATTTTAAGATAGCCAAGGAATTGAATTTGGCCCTATATCCAACACCAAAGTGTCATGTGATGGTTGCAAGTGGAGGAACCATAAATTGCTCTGGAAAGTGCCATAATATCAAGCTATCCATGGGATAATATGTATTAAATAGCTCAATTCTTTCCATTCCAATCGGTGGTGCTAATGTTTTACTAGGAGTCCAGTGGCTACAATCTTTCGGTATGACAAATTTTAATTTTCAAGACCTTTTAATGAATTTTTTTTGCAAGGAAAGGAAGTTGAATTAAGAGGTATCGCAGGGAAACTAGGAAAGATAATTAGCTCTAACGGAATGAAAAAGCTTCTGAAGAAAGAAAAATGAGTAATTACAAAATTATGTTCGCTAGAGGTTCCCATGTCGAAATCATCTATTTCTCCAGATCTTCAAAAACTCTTGGGAAATCATTCCAAGGTATTCGAGACTCCCAAAGGCCTCCTACCTATTCATGATCATGATAATGCTATTCACTTGATTCTAGGAAGTGTTCCTCCAAACATCAGGCCTTACAAATATCCTTATTCCCAAAAGAGTGAAATTGAATGTATGGTTGTAGAAATGTTAGAGGCTGGTATAATTCAACCTAGTTAAAGTTATTTCTCTGCTATAGTAGTATTGGTGCACAAGAAGGATGGATTGTGGCGCATGTCCCATGATTATAGGGAGCTCAACAAAATCACTCTTAAATAAAAATTTCCATTCCTGTCATTGATGAATTAGTGGATAAATTGCATAGATCAATTTACCTCACCACATTGGATCTTCGTTTAGGATATCATCACATCAGAATGAGGACTGAAGACATTCCAAAAACAACATTTAGAACTCATGAGGGTCATTATGAATTTTTGGTCATGCATTTTGACCTTACAAATGTACCTTCTACATTTCAAGGTTTGATGAATTCCATTTTCAAACCCTTCCTTAGAAAATTTGTGTTAGTATTTTTTAATGACATACTAATCTACAACAAGTCTTGGAAGGACATGTTCAACATGTTGATAGGGTGCTCAAATTATTGGAGGAGAAAGAATTATATGCAAAAAGATCCAAATGTTTCTTTGGAGTATAAGAGGCAGAATATCTGGGTCGAATTGTATCTCATGAAGGTGTTAAGGTAGACCCTAGAGAAACTAAATCCATTAAGGAATGGAAAATCCCAACATCCGTAAGGTATCTGCAAGGATTTCTTGGGTTGACAAGGTATTATCGCAAGTTTGTTAAGAATTATGTGAAAATAGCATCACCTCTAACAACATTATTGAAGAAATATGAGTTTGCATGGACTCTAGAAGAAATAAAGGTCTTTGAACATCTTAAAGAGGAAATGTACCAAAAACCTGTCTTAACTATGCCAAACTTCAAAAACACCTTTATTTTGGAATGTGATGACTCAGGAAATGGAATTGGTGATGTTTTAATGTAAGAAGAAAGACCCACTTCTTTTTATTATAGATCCATCTGGGCACATCAATCCCATCATCCAAAGCAGTGTTTTAAGGCTCATCAAACCCTAATTTCAATTGTTACATGCCCTAAACAAGTCACCCCTTTGAATGCCTCCTTCCCAAGCAGTTTCATGATATGAAGACATCCAAAAATAGCCTCTAGAGGGACTAACGTAGGTAGGCCCTTGTAAGGGTTCACTGCAGAGTAGTTAAGTCTATGCTAGGGTGCTCTACAGAGAACTTAAGCTTCCTTTCACCTGTGCTAGGCGAGATTGAGCGAAATTCACATAGGGTTTGGCGAATATTCTTATATTTTGTTGTAAAGGTTTGTAATATGATTGTATCTGGAACTATTATAGATGAAGGTGCATCTGTGAGTATCCTTTCCTTCAATAGTTAGCAAGCGCTTGGTTCAAGACTGCCTGTGCCAGTTACCCAGAATCTGTTGGATTTTAATAGAGGAACCAGTAAACCAGTAGGGATCCTTCCTCAATTGCCTATTACTTTGGGAGGAGAACTTGTTTATCTCAATGTGATGGTAATCCCAGGATATTTAGATTACAATTTGCTTCTTGGGCGTGACTATGTTTATGACATGGGAGCTATTGTTTGAACACTCTTTCAAGTGATGTGTTTCCCGCATGAAGGAAAAATTGTCACCGTTGACCAGCTTTCATTTCCCAGTCCAAATATGGCTTCCAAGCAACCATCTTCCCTAAATGGTCCTTTTGTACCAATGGTATCATCCCCACCATTGGTTAATTATGTGGCAACCCATTCCATGCGTACATCAACTGACGATCAACTTAATGACGTTGTACATTATGTATGGTAGGAATTGGAACTAGATCTCTTTAACGGATTCCTTCCTACAGATCCCTTGTAGAGAATTGTTCTCCCATTTGATGAGAACTTCTTGGAAGTCATGACCTCTTATGAGTCATGATAAAGGAATATGAGGATAGTTCCTTTACTATTTTAACCTCATTAAAGAATGAAACAGATCCATGAGGATAGTTCTTTTACTCCGTCAACCTCATTAAAAAATTAAACAACTCCCATAAGGATACTTCCTTGTCTTGTGCCAACCTCGTTAAACAATAAAACCAAGGTTATGAGGATAGTTATTTTAGTGTGTCAACCTTGGTAAAAAAATGAAACAGGTCCATAAGGAAAGTTACCTGTCTTGTGTCAACCTCGTTAAAAAAGTGAGACCAAGGGTATGAGGATAGTTATTTTACTCTATCAACCTCATTAAAAGTTGAAACAACTCCCGTGAGTATAGATCCTAGACTTGTGTCAACCTCGTTAAAAAATGAAACAACGAGTATGAGCATAGTTCCTTGTCTTGTGTCAAGCTCGTTAAAAAATTAAACAAGGAATCTGAGAAAAGTTCCATCTCTTGTGTCAAGCTCATTAAAAAATGAAACAAGGTCCCCTGGAGCAAAGTTCCAAGTTGAGTGTTTGATTAGATCTCATAAAATCCCATTCGAGTCTTTCACTTGATCTCATAAAAGAATCTTCATTCCATCCACGTGATAGCCATGAGTAGTCTACTTAGGTGAATGTAATGAAGCCTGGGGGTAGGCGCCTAGTGGTAAAATTAAGTTTCCCTATAGGTTATGTGAAGGGAATCACCCCATCCACCTTTGTCCCTATCTGGATGAAGCCAAAAATGTGTTGGATAACCATCCTGCTTCACCACAACGACTTCCATCTCATTACAGGAGACTCTCCCTTTCATCATGCTATGGGCATGTAAACCGATCTCAAGCATAGTTCTTTGTTTCAAGCTTGTGTAAAAATGAAATTGAATTCAGGCATAGCTCTTCATTTCAAGCTTGTGTAAAAATGAAAATGAATTCAAGCATAGTTTTCGTTTCAAGTTTCTGTAAACATGAAACTGAACCCATGCATAGCTCCCTATGGTTCAAGCTTGTGCAAAATGAATCCAGTTCCACTTTAGCCCTCGTGATTGTCATTCTATTATCCTCTTCCATCAGATGAGCCTTGGCTTTTCTCCTTCCATCATAACCATCCCTTTGGCCGATCGTAATCTTTCACTTGGTTGTCTTACCCTTTTTGTGGAACAGTTACAATGAGTGGTCTTATTAGCCAGCCTCTTAACATAAATCAACATGTTTTGAGAAGTTCCAACATCACCGCAACTAGTTGCTACCCTATACACAACTCGTTCCTCAAAATGGAGTCCTCTTTAAGCTCTTTTTAGACTCCCGAAATATAAAAGGATTGTCCAGTGCTTGTCCTTTTCAGCTCGTTAATGGATTGGAAATGACATCTACTTAGTATAAGTTTAACCCTTTTTTGGGCCGATATATATTATTTACAAAAAAGGAATACATTGACTGGACATGGTCAATACGTTCTCTCTTGTATTGTTTTATGCTTTTTCGGACTTGAGAGAAAAATTTATGAGAAAGAACTTGTGGAGTTTTCTTTTTGTCCCTTTTCAAACTCTCTAAACATGAAAAGGACTGAGCTATCTTTATCTTTAAACTTGTTAAAACATCAAATAGTGACAAACTTGTCCATCTAGACAAGACCAAGTTTCACCTTTGCTAGACTCATTAAAACATCACATAGCAATGGATTCATCCAAAGGGTGGAATTATACAACTAGCATATGTTATCCTCCTCAATCTTTATTAAAAATAAAGAGGTACTAGTTAGAAATGATTGGGGAAAATGGGAGAAAGGGGTAAACCACTTCATTGTAGCAGGTTGCTCTTGAACATGACACTTTCACTTCATCTCCGTGACTATTTAGGTTGGGTTATCTACTTCACGATTATCATACTTATGGTCTATCACACTATCCATCACTTTTGGTTTTGGTTCTATGCTGCCAATTCATTTAAACTATTTGGGTTGGGTTATCTCCTTGATGGTTATCATACCGATGGTCTATCACACCATCCATTACTTTGGTTTTGGGTCAATGTTGCCAATTCATTCAATGTTGCCGATATGTTCAAGAGAAGTCATTCATTTAAAATTCATCCTTAGCAATACTCATAAACCTTCAATTTCTTGACCGCCATTCCTGAACCTTGTGCCGTCAGTAAAATTACATCTCCACAATCATTACACTCGTTTTTTGTCGGTTATGTGGGATACATCAAGGCCCTCCTACGATGAGTCACTTCTTATTGACATCAGCTCATTATCCAAGAAGTGGACATAGAAACACCCTTCCAATACGTTGAGGCTTGCGTACATCAATGGTAGGTTTCTTTCTTCCAGCGATAGGTTGACATCAATGGCCTTCAACTGAAAGATTTTTTTCCATTCACACCATGTAGAATGTACTGCAGTACCTTGAACATCATTATCATTATTGATAATTTCTGTCGTGTTTGTTAACGACTTACATCATTGGCTGGTAATCATATGGTGTCTTCCCATGTTTGACTTTAGATCACATATTCGCATGGTTAGACTCGTACTTGAGTGAATGGTTGAATGAGATAGAAGACCCTGGATCAAAATACATGCATGATCCTAATACTTAGAGGAATATTTCATGGTGAAAGATCATCAAAAAGGTAACTCTAATTTGAATTACTCATTGATTATTTTTGAAGTAACATCTTGATGGGCTTATGTAAAACTATCGAAGAAAAGATCTGTCAATGACTTCCAAGCATGCCATATATAACGACGTAATGTCCTTCTGAGAAATACGGCATGAAAGCAGAATTCCATCAAGCAAAGACAGATGGAAAATATGATAGATCATATTTTGATGAGGTGAGAACATGACTCACTCATGAACAACAGTGATGAAAGATGTATGCCCTATATATATAGAAGTTCCCAAAAGTTTGAAGACTCCTTAAAATAAATCTGCATCATCGAAGAAAGGAGTTCTTCATGCAGTTTATTTTTATGGGATATTGATGTGAAGAGCTACTCTAGGTCTCTGGTTGAGAGGGAGCATAAGAAAATGTTTCTTACTTGGAAGAAACTTTAAAACTCCTAAGACAGGAGCTTAGGTACATTCCTTTATGATAGGAATGATTACATTCCTTTAGCTAAATAAAATCTCCTGGTATAAGAAGGAGCAACAGACATGTTGTTATGTGATTCACTTGAGAAGAGAAAATGGAGGATTGTGTAATCATTTGTCATATTATTTTCTTATGGGATGAGATAGGGAATCCCATGAAAGAGTAGCCGTGGAGGACCGATATTCTTTTGGGGACTTAGGAGTCCATCAAAATATTAGTCCTTATGGATCATATCCTTAGAGAACCCGGGTGGGGCATTTTTTGAGAGAGACAGTGATGAGTATGTCTATAGATCATTGGAATTGCCAGCATTTTTCTCTCATCTTATGAAGAGATATACTTTCTACTCAAGGCCTTGTTTATAAATCTTGGCTGGTATGATGATATGAAAATGAGTTACAAATATGAATTCTTCTTATGATAGATTCTTTAGATTGTGAAAGTCCAAGGTACCATTATGAATACCTCCCTAATTAAGAGGGAGTGTTGAAAAGTGTAACTAGGTTTGGTCTTCATATTGGCATGTAATTATGATTTTATGTAAAGAGATGTCAACAAGCAAAATGTAATTATTATGTTGACTTGCTTCACCAGTTTCATGAGCAAGAAATTTTGTTTTTGAGTGAGGACTCTTACTGAGAGTATTTAGGGTTTATTCATCTAGTCATAAAAGAGTCATTTCCATGTAAATGAAGTCATGTTACACTTTGTAATAGGGCAAGATTTCTATGTAAATTATTCTCCAAGAACTTGTCACCAAACCCCTTCAATTTAGCCTACAAACTATGAAGAAACTACAAGATGAAGTCGGCCCGAACTCCAGTTATCAAGAAAGCCTAAAAGGAATTGAAGAAGAGTATATATAGACCTACTTATCCTTATTTGGAGATATGCAATTTGGACAAGAATTCACTATAAAAGTGTTAAGAGAAGGAAGAATAAAGAGGGTTGAAAGGAGAGTAAAGAAGGAGTACCAAAAGTGAAGTGCAAAGATTCTTCTGGGAAGTGTAAAGTCTGGGCAGCATATTCCTATTGGAAGTGCAAAGCTAAGGCAGTGAAATTTTTCTAGGGAAGCAAGAGAGAGACTCTACTAAGTGATCAAAGTAGAGACTGGGGTTCTCTCTAAAAGACCTAGAAATTGAAATTCTTGAAGGAAGTTGTGAAGGTGCAATATAAGAAATAGTGACCAAGTTTCTCTGATAGGAAAGGAAAAATAAGGAAGAGATAGAAAATCAAGGTGGGTGACAAGGTTCTTGGGAGGATACTATAGTCAAGGGTTTGTGTCATGGTCTTGGTACTTATCAATTGAAGATCTAGAAGAAGAATTTTATATGTTTTTCCTCTCAAGAGATAAGAGGTTTTGACCCTGGCTAGAGCAGCCTATATACTATGTCAGTTGTATTTATTTATTCGTAATTGTCTTGATGAAAAGAACACACTAATAAGATAACAAAGAAAGATGATAAGTTAAGAAGTAAAAACATATCACAAGAAATTATCAAGAAGAGTAATTGTTAACATTAAATGCCTTAGATTTCTCAACACAGGTGACATATGGCAGTAGGTTTTCATGTTTTAGATGGCAAAGTGGGCCAAATCGAAGTGGCATGTGGCACCACTCAAGGAAATCACATGGTAGTAATGAAATCAACATGACAGTAGTGGAGGATGTTGTATATAAAGGCAGAAGTGTCCTCATACACATATTTTATTAATCAGAGAAAATAATTACATAATTGATTTGCAAGAGCTTACACCCGAACTACCAAAACACTCTTGCAATGAACTATTTATAAGCTCCATGTCCTCACTACCTCTAATTATGGATCACTTATTAAATAACAAGTTTCCATTTACATTAAATGCTATTCAATCCAACTAGCTAACTAATCTCTTAAAATAGAGCCTAAGGTACGACACATTTGGAGAGTCATATCTTGTTACAACAATATACTAATTTCTAATTGTCTCCATTAATTAATCATTCTAGAATAAATAATTATTAATTTAATTTCTTAAATTAATAATTATTTTATTTCAATTTTATAACCTATGATAATAAATTATGTTTGGATTTATTATTGTTTTATGAGAGAGGCTAAGATTCCCCCCGTCAATGATAAATCCAAAATAAGAATGAGGAACCATCTTCCAAGTTGTCATGTTGATCGTAAAAACATCGCCAAATCTGGATGCTGAAGAAACTGCAATATGAAGAGACTGAGTCAGCTGCATGACTGATTCATCTCGAAAGGACGCTTGACAACTCCATCATGTGTCAAGCTGCAAAAGGACCCAACTTTCCTTTTCTTGAAAACAGCATCCGGTGTCCACTGACACAATTTGATGAAAAACAACTCAATGTTGCTTTTGCTATGATGAAAGCTGCTCACTGCTGCTTTGTTGTTGGTCGCCCACTGGCGAATTTGTTGATGCTCACTGCTGATGACAAATGCCCACTGGCAGATGAAGATGCCCGCTGGCTGCTTCGCTAATGTTGTCGAGACTTTTAGTCGGACAACCACTTGTCAATTTCATTGACAGTTCCCCCGTTTGTCCGCTGAAAGGAGAGACAATATTCTCCAAAATATATCTGAACTCCCCCCCTTCAGGTGTAGGAGAGTTTCACTGTTGTACTCCCTCGTTCAACTGCAGGAGAGTACAATCATCGATTTACTGCTGGCTGCACTATGTGTGATTGTAGTCGGTTGTAGAACTGAGACAATCTTTTGACTGTGGATGACCATTCCCAAGGATCGATCGATTCATAATGTATCTTCAATCTGGTTGATTGTTGTTGGTTGCGACATTTTTCTGAGGAATGATTGGGCTTGCCACAATGGCAACAAGGTTGGAGATCAAAACACTGATCTTCCATATGGCCTGTTCTTTGACAATGAGAACATTTCGGTTGGACGGCAACTTCAGGTTGCGTGCAATTCTGTTTGCCTACAACTTTCTCAGAACCTACTGAGGTGAGTGGTTCAAGAAATCCTGCACTCATGAACTTAATTGGCTTGGAATAATCTAGGATATGTAAGTTGGTGTCATCAGTGACATATCCTAAACCTCATCGATTCTTGTTATTTTGAATTTCTTCCCAGGGCTTGATGATGGGTTTGGAAGAAATTTGAATTTGATCATGAACAACTTCGACACTTGAAGTTGTTTGGATGAGTGATTTGGAATCAACATCTTTATCTTCATATGTATGGTTGAATGACTTGGAAGAAGCACTCTTTTGTTGCAGCTCATCTCTTTGTAGTTGCGACTCTAGTTGAAGAAACTTAATGGTTTCATGTGATTGTTGTAGATGCCGTGAAAGATCAGCAAGAGTTTCTTTACTGATGTGCACCACGTCTTCATCACTGGAGATGAGAAAACTGTGAAGAATGTTTAACAACTGAATATGTTGTGCCATCTGAACTTGCTTACTTGAAATCAGGCTCTCTTGTAGGAGATGTCGTAATTTGAATTATATCACTTGAAGGACAGGCTCACTTGAATGTGACTTGAATGGCACGCTCACTTTATTTGTTGTTGAGTGCACTTGCTAGAGTTGTAAAATTTTCTCGCTTAAACTCTGGAATTCACGCTTGCTTGATGACGATCGCGTTTGTTTAAGCGCTCACTTGACTTACTTGATGAATTCACGTTCACTTGAATGAATAGCCACGCTTGCTTGATGTCGATGTCAACTTACTTGATTGATTTGACTTGTTGGATGATTACTGCAATAAACTTCACTCTCGCTCGCTTGAAAGTTTTGAAATTTATAATATGTTGACGCAAATTGCTTGAATGAATATTCACGCTCGCTTGCAGGAGATGTGAACTTGTTGCTTGTTTTCTTTAGAGTTAAAATTCATGCATTCACTTGATTTTGCTTTAAAGGAAGGGTGTCGAACACTGTCGAAAATGCACCCAAAAAAGCTTACAATGATTTTAATGACTCACATAAAACAAAGAATTCACTTGTCTTAATCTGACTAAGTGGAAGAGAATTGACGCACTTGACGTCTGATCAAATCAAAATGTGGGTGTCGGTTTCAACCGAGAATGCACCCTTACAATTCAATGTAATTTGAGTTTGATTACAAGTTCAATAAAATTTGTTTACAAGAATGTTGATGTAGACTTTGCTTTGAAATGCTGGAATTTGTAGATTCATGAACTTGATTGTATTTGAGTGAATTTGATTGTTGAGGTAGAATGCCGATGTTGAAAACGTTGATTATTTGTTGTAGTGACACAAATGCATGTGTTGAGCTTGATTATCCTTCCTTGTAGCTATTTCGTTACAGGTATTGTGCTTGCTGGCATTGCATTATATGTGTGCATGAAATGAGATCATTTATGTGTCAAAACTAGACACAAATCATAAGCAAAAACATGAAGCCATAAACACATGCGCCATCAAACTCACATAGTGTACCTTAGATCCCCTTATTCAATTTCGGGCGGATCTAGGACACAATCACCAAAAAAACGATATCTTTATTAATCATTGGAGTACATCACTCTTCAACTTCTCAAGTAATGAGAATGTTATGCTCACAAATGCTTGAAGCAACTTGCCTTCTAAAATTGCCTGCACTAACTCAATCTCTCAAAATCTCTCTCAAAATAAAATATTACTTTGAAGTACATGATGGACTTTTCTCTAAAAAAGAATTTACTTATCACTCCAAAATATTACTTCAAGCCTCTGAAAATTCAACTTATCACTGTGCATTTAGCAAACTAGAAGTCTACCGAGTACAAATCCGTGTTGGATGGAAGCGCAAATGGATTTTCGCCAACAGTTTTAATTCACTGACCCAGTCTTCGGTGCTTTGGTATTTTTTTTTGCTTATCAAAGAGCATACCTTTGTCTGCTTTTCAATTCACCCTAAAAAAATTTTGTGAATGTAAGGAATCAAACTTTGAACTTGTTGCTATTGTCGCTTTTGTTTGGCAGACACAAAACAAGAATGTAAATACATACAAGACACTTCAGTCCCACATCACTGTACATAAGGCACATCCTTTCACCGTTGATTGTTTGTACTAGTGAAAACACGTTGTAGGAGTGAGACCTTTTCAATGATCAAGGATCCAAGCTGTAATATAATTGGGACTACTTTATAATAGGCCGAGAATCAATTCATTGTACAAGAATTGTCACACAAGATCCAACCAACGAGTGATTTATGAGGGACCAATGCCAACCAGTAAAGACCGCAATGCTCAAATGCTATAACAAAAGCTATACTTAAACCGAGCCCCAAACAATACTTCAAATTACAAAGGTTGTCCACAAAGTTCGTCAAGGAGTGCAAGTTAGATCTCTGCTCTTTTATGGAGCTCAAACAGATCACACCTATGCTATGGATCATGCAGAGTCTTCACCTCCTTCGCTGGCCTACAAGGCACTGAGAAAAGACCCAAACGATGCAATCATCAAGCCATTGTAACATCTAAACCATCCAAAGATGAATCCGCATATATAAGGATGCCTCTGAAGTAGATCAACGTCACTGAAGTACAGACATTGCAAATTCAAAATTTTGGTAAATTCAAGCATACATTGAATTCATATATGCAATGCATTTCATAAGATGTAAGGAGATACGGAGATCGGTTTAGTGGACGTAAAAAGATGGGTACTCTGTCTCTGTCTGCGACAACATGGGGAATTTCACATGTAAATTGCAATTGGGTTCCTTCCAGCAGACATCAGAAGTCTACTGCAATACAGGTAGCAATCAACGTATTCACTGTTACAGAGAAAATCGATTTAAAAGAGGCTACCCAATTTGTGTTTAGATTCTGAATCTATATTAAATTTCAGTCCAGATCTGTTCTGCACATTTCCTACGCACAGGCTCGTTCTCGTCTCAATGCAATAATGGCTTGCTATCAGTATTTCTGATTCTGGAAACAAAGTAAGATCTCCACCAGGGGCCAGAACAACACGAAGGCGAAAATCAAAACAGTGGGGCCAAATCTTAACATCTTCATCATAGGGCTTGGGAATGGAAAATTTGATGATGTCGGACTAGAAGGTTTCTGTGGAGATGCAGAAGGACGCCAATGGACTTGAAAAACTTGTACTCAAGGAAGTTATATGTGACTGACAGTGTTCTGCGATGAACAGATAAAAAGCGCAATCTGGTCAAGAAGAAGGTCCGGTTTTCTGAGGATGTAGTGGAGCCATCTGGCGACAATGTAGCATACAGACGGCGGCACGCTCTGGCCTTCACTGCAAGGCAGCCTAGATCCAAAGAGCCCCACAAAACTGGCTGTCAAAATAAAAGGATTAATTATTCAAAGAGCGACGCAAATCAGCGCAGAGTCTTGGCGAATATCCCGCCCAATAGAATGGCTCTCTATGTTGGGATTTGCAACGACAGGTCTCAGAGAAGGCTTCTCTCATGGATAAAGGAAACTAGTTGTCTGAGACTGGCCTTATCTCTCCATTGAAATTACAAAATTAAAAAATATGAACACTTCACCATATGGCCCAATGCAAAACATATTCAACCAATGCAATGTAATAAAAGGAACTCGATTTGCACATCGATTCTGATCTTCAAGATGTCTTCAAATCCTTTGTTGGAGATTTATAGACCTTAATTTTCTTCTTCAAGGCAAGTTGATAACTTTCCGCAATTCATTTTCATCATTCGATATACCTCAATAGGCTTGAATCCAGTTTGAAGACATCTAATTCATACTTTTAACATTTTTTAAACTCCCATAACAAAATAAGGAATTCATGAAATCAACGGAGCCAGCATAAATATTGGCACAAATTTTATTTTTCACACAGAATGTTCATGGAGACTTATCTTTCACGCAGGTTGTCATCAGTGGTTTTCCACGCTTTCACTCTTATGCAAACACTGGTTGGCTCCTCCTTTTTTGTTGGTTCCTGCACGGTACTGCAATGCTGGCTACACACTGGTGGCTATACGCATGTGGTCACCCCAGTGCTGGATGGGCCGCTAGGGATATATGCTTAGGGCCATGGGAGGCCAGGCCACGGACTGATCGAATTGTGCTAAGCTTAATTTAAGTGACACAGCTGTAAATTCAGATCTATAACCGTGTGCTCTGATACCACAATAAAGGCAGAAGTGCCCTCAGACACATATTTTATTAATCAGAGAAAATAATTACATAATTGATTTGCAAGAGCTTACACCCGAACTACCAAAACACTCTTGCAATGAGCTATTTATAAGCTCCATGTCCTAACTACCTGTAATTATGGATCACTTATTAAATAACAAGTGTCCATTTACAGTAAATGCTATTCAAACCAACTAGCTAACTAATCTCCTAAAATAGAGCCTAAGGTACGACACATTTGGAGAGTCATATCTTGTTACAACAATATACTAATTTCTAATTGTCTCCATTAATTAATCATTCTAGAATAATAATTATTAATTTAATTTCTTAAATTAATAATTATTTTATTTCAATTTTATAGCCTATGATAATAAATTATGTTTGGATTTATTATTGTTTTATGAGAGAGGCTAACAGTGTAACATTGGAATTTGTGCTAAAGTGTTGTGTTTGGAGATGATTTATAATGTTACAGAATTTCTGAAATTATATGAAAATCGGGTGGTGGGTTGAGAATGATATCCTTGCTGAGGTAGTTCATATTTCAAAATTCCTACTAAATTAATTTTTGGACTCGTGCAAGAGTCAATTTAGCAACTTGAAATTTCAAGAACTTGAGGGTTATGATCTAGTGCAACATCAAAAAAGTCATGAACCAACATATAATCTTAAGTGCATCTTTAGATTAAATATTTTGTCACAGTCTTGGTCTTATGAAAGAAGGATCTCAATTTGTGAGGGTTTTTACTTTTAAGAATTTGGCACTGAAATTAGTTACAAAAGGAAAGAGTTCATTGCATAGATGGAAAGTGAAGAAAGGCAAAAAAGAGGAGATTTTATTTGTTGATGCAAAGTTATGCATAACCTTTAGTATTAATAGTAGCACACTATTCAGTTGGTGTGTTGGCATAATCACAACTGAATATTGAGAATATTTAAATGAAAACAACAATTGGTGGAATTAAATATGTGAGCTTCTTCACTTTCCAAGGTGATGGAACAAAGTGTCAGCGTAAATCTACAACAAATTGTAGTTGTTGAATTCAAAAAGTCCTCAAGGCGCTGAAGAATTAATTGATGTACCTATTCTTAAGTGGTCAAAATTTGGAATAAAAATGAAGGAAAATAAAGAAGTGTGTGTGCAAGATAAACACAGGGAGAGCACACAGAGTGTAGTAATTGCCATTGAAAATAATATAACTATATATCTATGTTTTAAGAAGAAGAACAAATTTGTAGATTGTGGTTGTGTGTTTACCTACAAAAGAGCGAAGATCATATTAATGCATATGTGAGTCACAGAAGATGAAGTGGTTGTATACGAGCAGAGATAACAAGTTTTAAATTAAATTAAAGAAAACTACAAGAGGTCTTAGCTTGAAAATCCTATGAAAGAGTAGATCTAACATACTGTAGTAGGTTGTTGTTTGTATAGATCTAAGGTTTGCTCCTAATTTGGTGCTTGCTAATCTGAGGGGCTTGTAGCGTCATATGGGTGGGTGCTCAAAAAATAATTGATGTAAACATAACTCATTCTTCGAACTTACATCATAATAAAAATGGGATTTGGTGGTTTTTCTCCCTTAAGAGTTTACACGTTAAAGGCACTCTGCACAATTGCGAATGCATTTTATTGTTTGTTTGTATGACGTTTTTATTAAAATGAAAAAGTTATAATTACAAATTTTTCCCCCACTCTCAATAGTTCCTTATTCTCAACAAGGGCAAATAATATTTTAAAATTCCTTTCTTGAAAATCCAAAACTTAGCATTCCTTTTAGGCACTATCACCATGTGTGAAATGAATTGGTTATCTAAAATAGGATAAATAAAATTAACATCTAACATGTTTTCAACTCCTCTTGAGAAACTTCTTCTATGTTTAGATTCATTCATCATTGGGGTTCTCTAATTGGGAAAGCATCTTCCCAAGCATATATGTGATGTGTGAAAGTTTCCGGGTCGGTAACATTCATGTCATGATATCCCTAAGAAAAGGCACCAATATGTTTTTCCAACATGTAAACTAATTATTCTCAGTGTGATTGATCAAGCTATGAGATTATGTGTAAGAGTTTTCCTAAGCCAATTTCAACACAAACACTACAAGATTCTAAAATATATGTGGGTGATGAAATAATTTGTAAAGATGATGGATCATGTCGTTCAAAGTTTTCTTTAAAAATTATATTAAAGAAAAAATTGAATAGATGTGGATTATGCAAATATTCCAAACTAACAAGAAAGTTTTGTGTTTCATTTTCTTTTGTAGGTTCATTAAATTGCACAATTTCATTAATTATGAAGATAGGATCAATATTCTCTTCATCTTCATTAGTTTCATAAATGCTAAGGGTACCTTCATTATTTGTTTTTGCATGCAGGTTCAAAGTAACATTTTTCATTGAATCACCATCTTAGATAATCATTTTTCTAGACCAAAAACTAATAAATGCATTTGTAGTATCCAGCAATTTTCCCCATGAGATAAAGTACCTCATCCTATTGAAATTTTAGTTTGTAATACCAAAACGTTGTAGCAGTTGTTTTTTGGTTTCCCCCTTATGTAAATGTTGTTAAGTACAATTGTAACTAACTTTGAAAATTATAAAAATGACTGGACTCAAGATAGAGGACATGGAATCATAGTATGGGAGGAGAATTTTCTTGGGAATTTCTTTGGGAAATAGTTGAGCTCAAAGGTTGAATTAAATTACCACCTATTTCAATGTAGAATTAAAAGAACAAAATCTACAAGCATTGAAAATGGAGTATGGGTGCTTGAGCAAAGGATGAGCTAGTCATACTATTGTGGGACATTTTTGCTTGGGTCAACAGACAACAAAAATGAATGAAAAAGAGGGAGATACACTCTTACAAAGGAGGAGAACCCTGCTAAGGAAGGAGATAGCAAAACACTCTTGCAAAGAAGAGAATTCAGATAACAAGAATCACATGGTGGCATCAGTAATCACATAGAGAAACTAAGGCACAAGGAGATTCAAGCGTATAGGTAGTGTCATAGAAAGAAATTGTGTATTAGAATTGCAAGTGAAACACTATAAAAACTAAGCGTAAGCTCAAGCACGGGAGCTTACGGAGGGATGTTGAAGAAAGGTGAAGTTTTAGTATCAAAAAGATAGACAAGGAATGGAGTCTGAACTCCTGCTTAGTAGATGGAGATATTGGTTACTCTTAGACTTCTCTTGGTGTTTTCACAAGTGGTGACCGTAAAGGTACACTCTAGATTCCCGTGAAAGTTATCGAGTTAAGAAATGGTGGGCTCAAGATTCCTATTAGATTGCAAGTGGAGACAATTTTAGCTTCGAATTCCTATATGATGAATTGGGTGGAGACACCATGGGCTCTCCATTCTTGTCCTAATTTTTGGTTGGAGCATTGTGTGCTCTAGATTCCTTGAAGTGCATTTGGGTGGAGATTTTATGGACTCTAGACTATGGGGTGTCAAGTGGAGGAATTGTGTTCTTTAGATTCACATATGTTTGTAGCTTGACTAGTATGAATTTCCCTTGAGCACTTCACTATTTAGGTTTTGAATCTAGATTGGGGATGTTTAATTGTAAGAAAGAACAACCATTTAGTTCACCTATACTTGGGAGTTGAGTTGAATTCCCTCTCTGATTTTCCATTTGTTCAACCAATAATATAAGTTGCTCACTTGTAGCATAGTGTAGATTTGTTCAATGTGAATGAGAATTGATGTTATTATATGATAGAGGTGTATTAGCACCATTAATGAGGAATATGTATTCCTATGTGCTTATAATGATATATTTACATTATTATTCTCATGGTATGAGCTACTTGAAGATCCATGTAACTGTTGACATATTCTAAGCAGCTTGTGTGATTTCTAATCATTGTTTAGGAATCCTGTTAAACTAGTATGGTCTGTGAACTTAAATATTTTGAGAGAAATAACTATTAGAAGGTATTTTTCTATGAGAGTTAAAGAGTTTATGTAGTTTAAGTGTTTTACATGGATTGATATGAATTAACATCATCTTTCCTTACACAAATAGTAATGAATGGAATAATATGTTACATGCATGGAGATATTAGGGGATTTGATGTAGTTTTTCATATAAAATCATGGAGAGGTATGGTATTGTTGTAGTTGAAATTACAATGTACAATTTTCATGGACTCACTTGTTCCAATGGCTAAGTATTAGGTATATTTATATATCTATAAATGTATTTTAATTAATTTTTAGTACTTGAATTCATTGTGTTGATGTAAATATGTATTTCACGGTCCTGTGTGTTCTGGGTAGAGTCAGGGTTTCGGGAGAACCTTCTTTAAATCCCTGAATGCTTCAAGAAGACATAGAAAATAATTCTGAGTTAATAAGGATTAAACCTCCTTCATTTCTGAGTCAAATTCATGTTATCTAAATACATTCGGGTGTCCAAATTTCTACAAGAAGTGTCTCATGGTAAGCCATAGTGAGATTAGAAAGGGTTATATATAATTGTGAATTGGATTTGAACAACCAAGATAAGCCATCACTAGATTGGGACCCTGTTAGGAACAGTTTTATAATGCTCAAGGACTAGATTCCATCATAAGTCGAATTTCAATTGAAAACTACGGTGGGGCCCTCTAATGGAAAGATGGCACAGAAACACATTTCATCATGGAAGGAGGATGCATTCAAAAGTCTAGGGAATCTAGAGTAAGCACAAGAATGTTAGGCTTAGAGGCCTATATTTCGGACAGGTCTAGACATACGTGAAAATAGAAGGTAGTTCAGAGATTTTGGAGTCCAAAAGTTTTGTCAAGTGTAAGTTTATGGAAACACCAAATTCCCTAAGGATCTCGATATAACATGGAAAAAGTAATTAGTGTGTGAGGGCTAGAGTTGTGACCCCATGGGCTAGTCGATGTGGAAGTTCCACATGGACTTAGCACAACCAGATGGGTAGCAGAAATGATGTGAAACCATTAGGGTAAGGTGTGGTTTCCATGTGGATGATGTTTGGAAGGACCTACCTTATGTGGAAGGGATTAAATGACTAATTTCAGTTGGGCATAACTTTTTATTTGGTTATTACAATAAGCTAAAAAACTTATCGCCAAAAATCTCCCGATGAGATGAATGTGACGGTGTTAGCCAAGGTATTCTCTAGAATATTTGGAAAATGAGGAACTTTGTAACCATATTTTCATAATGAGACCATGTAGGTTGGGTTAGTGGAAGGTAACACCTCCCATTCAACCTAAATGACTCCAAGTGGGTAGGTGGGAAGAGCATTATGGAGTAGTGTTAGATCATGGTTCAGCATTGGACTTGGATCCAATTAGAAATAAATATAATGGGATATTGATTACAATGTGGAACCATAGTGAAGGTTCTACAAAATACTTGGAGTTTTGTTATAGTGTGGCAACAAGATGTACAAGTCCAACACTTTGGCTAAATGGGCCTAGAAGGATCATTTTGAATTATGTTGTAGAGTGTAGTAATTTATAGTTATTGTTCGATGTGTGATAATGTATCCTTCTTGAAACATTTTGACTATGAATTGCATGTCATATGAAAGTGTGCCTTTTGATATATTAATTATCTTCTGATAGTTATACTAACTTGAAATTTGGTGTTTCAAATAGCCTCAGCCATATGGTTATCGTAGGTTTCCAAGGTGATGGTAGATATTTTTTTTATTAGTATTGTTATTTGGGTAGCAATTATCTGGGTATGACAACACATAAGAGAACATAAAGGAATAGAAAAGAGTAAAAGAATGAGTAGTAGAATGGTGCATGTAACAACCTTGGTGAAACTTCATGTAAAAGAAATATAAGACCAAGGTCATTTGACAAGTATTCCAAGGTAAATGTTGGGAAAACATCCTAGTGGGTGTTCATTTCGATTATTATGGGTAAAGGGAATCGGCAAAGGAAATGGAAAAGGCTTTCGAAAGGAAAGAGGCATTAATTGGAATTTTATTTATGAAAATAAAGGAAATTAGGAAAAAAGGAATCTGAAAGGTCACAGGTTGCATGTGAGGAGGGAAATTAAGGAAAATAATGGAAAATGAAGAAAATAGATGCCTCGTTGATAAAAAGGCTTATGAGGACCAATTCATGGACTTTTGTCAGTTTAGTTTTGGAGCTCTCTTTGTATTATCTGTCTCTCTCACTCTTGGACACTTAGAATTTTCCTGTAGAACTTCAACATTAGATCAAGAAAAATAAAGAAGGGAAAGGAAAGAAAGGATCAAGCAAAGAAGAGTAGGATCTAGAAGCTACAATAGGATTATTTACAGGTATCGATTTGGATTTTGAATTCCTTGCTAGTTTTGGCATGCATGGTTATGTATGTGTGTTCTTAGTTCTCTTGTTACCATTGGCATGAGCTTGTCAAGGTGTGACATTGTTTTTCACCCTAGCCTTTCCATTTCTAGCCGGTCTTGGGGTGATGTGTTCTCATGTTTTAGTGGAGCTCCCTTTCTAGATGGATTCAAAGCTGAGTGAAGTCGATCTTTGAAAGGAAGAACACATGTCCTAATGATCCCTAAACCAAACTGTGGCTTGTGATAAAGCCATGGCCTGGCAATCCCTGAAATGGGTTGTGGGTTGTGGTAAATCCAAATTTTATGTTTTCTCGATGGGCCTAGGAATCCTCTGCAGGTGAATGGTTGGATATATAATACATCCTAGATGTGGGTGCCCTTGATTAGGTCTAGTGATCCCTGAATTGAAGTGTCAATTGTGGTAAATCCTAGGGTCTAGGAGATAGTAAAATTCTACACAAGGTAGGAGGAGAAATTTGGTGGCATCGATGCCCATCCAGTTCTTTTTTGGTTATGAGTCCCACATTTATGCTTGGAATATGGCATGGGGGTGATTGGATGAAAGACGTTCGTGGTTTAGCCATTCTATGGTCACGTGGTTCGTGCAAGTCCCAAACCCATTTTCCTTTCCATTAATTAAGAAGAGTTCCTTCTCCTTGGTATTTCATGAGTAAATGTACTAGTTTATATGTGGATTCTATGGCTATTGGATCCTTACAATTTATGTTGTTTATATGTTGCTTATGAGTATGTTTTATGGCAATGATGATGTATGGATCTCATCATGTTTTGAATTGTAGTTGAATGAACAATGAATATATCACCTAATAGATGATAATGCATCTAATGTGATAAGTCATCAATTATTCTTAGTGATTCTCAGATATGTATGAAACCCCTATCCTAAGATCCGTTGTTATGACCTGTAGAATGCATATTTGTGACATGTTTGATGAAATGCATGTCATGGATAATAGGGGTATTAAGTCCGTATAATACTAGTGATTCCCCCATTACTATTTTCCTTGTAGCCTTTATTGTTATTGTTGTGTCCCTATTGTCCCCATATTGTTATTATTGTTCCCCATAGAAGCCACTATTGTTATTTTTGTGCCCTTATATTATTATTGTTATGTCATCTTTTATTAGATTGTGACCCCTTAGACTCCTATACAAAAGAAAGGAGGTTTCTTCATTTGTATCATCAAAGAATTATTCATTTGTGTAATGTCAAGGAGGTTTCCCCTTCCAAGAGATTGATTTTGAAGTCATTGATCTATCTTTCCTTCTATTTTTTGAGTTGGTTGCATAACAATTGGTATTAATACTTTGTATTCTAGGGTTTCGTTGCTTCAAACATATCATCATCGAATTTTCACTATACCATTTTTGTTATGATGTTACAGAAGCTAAAAGTAAAACCCAGTTGAGCCAACATATTGATGAACCTCGGGTAATAATTGCAGATCTTATGTTGCTATATTTTTGGTGATATGATCCAAATACGTTAGGGTTTTGCAGGCTCCCGAGTTATATATCAAACAAGTGACATTGGGAAAATAGTCATAACTTTCTCTCTAAGAATGAGATTGAAATTTCATCACAAGTTAAAAAAATAGTATGACCTATAGTTTTTTGTGTATCATTTTCAGGACCTAAGCTCGAAACAGTGACACGTGGTGTTATGAAACCGGCTCACAAAAAGATAGAAAAATAGATCAACGCCTTAGAATTCAGCCTCTTCGAGGGGCAACCTCATTTACATTACACAAATGAACAATTCTTAGATGATACAAATGAAAATACCTCCTTTCTATATATAGGAGTCTATGGGGTCATAATATAATCAGAGCCAACATAGCAATAATAATGTAAGGGCATAATAATAACAATAGTGGGCTTCTATGGGGCACAATAGTAACCATATGGGGACTACATGGGTACAAAAATATAATAAGGGTGTTGTACTAATAAGAATAAGGGGTTACCCTAGTAGTATATGGGCCTAACATGCCCCTCTCCTTCAAAAAGTGTTGTCCTCAACACTTGAGTAGTTTTTGATGCATCTGTATAAAACTTTTGTCCTCCCGTGTGGAATCTTCAGTAGCTAAGTTCTTCCACTTATTGAGATACTCTGCAATTGATCAATTTTCTAGCTGTCGGGTTCTTGTTTCTTTGACTGCTCAAGGTTCCAATATGATTTTTCCTTCCTCTTCAAGTTCTGGTAATATTTTTTGAATTAGGATATTCTACAACTTTTGAATGAGTGGCCACACTTCTTTTTTCTTCCTCCATTCATCCCTTGCTTCGTTTATCCAATTTGATTAGATAATAGAAATAGCACAAAAGAATGCTTCCACATCCTCATCCTTTCTTCAGAGTGCATCTGCAACAAAAAATTTCTTCCCTTTTCTATAGATGATGTCAAAGTCATAACCCAACATATTTGTGACCCATTTTTTATGTTCTTCTAATGATAATATTTGTTCTAAAATGCATTTAAGACTATCATGATCCATTTTCACCTTCAAGTGTCTTCCCATTGGGTAAGGTCACCATTTCTTAAGTGCATGTGGTATTGCCAACATTTCCTTCTCATAAATAGCTTGCCTGAGATGTAACGTAAAAATACCCAATCACCTACATCAAAACATTTTTCACAGCGATGTTGATCAACCTGTTTTTTCATTCGATTCTGCACCAAAGTGGTGTTAACCTTTAAAAGTTGGAGAACTTGTTATTGATGCTTGATGTGATTTTTCACTGTCTGAACCTTTTTCTTCTTGATAATTCCTTCTATCTTGAGAGTTTGAGGAGTGGTAATTTCTTCCAATGCTTTACAAGATATGGTCAAATTCATTTCTTGATGCGTGATGTGATCTTTCACTTCTTGAACATTTTTCTTCTTGATATGTCCTTCTATCTTGATAGTTTGAGGATTAGTAATTCTAGCCAATGCATTACAAGATATGGTTGGATTCATTTCTTCTTTCTCGATGTGATCTTTCACGTCTTGAAACTTTTTCTTCTTGATATGTCCTTCTATCTTGAGAGTTTGAGTGGTAATTCTTGCCAATGCTTTACAAGATATGGTCGGATTCATTTCTTCTTTATCTGGGGTTGGGTCCTGGCATATATCCTCTTCTTTTTATGTTCCTTGATCCCTTTCTTCCTCCTCTTCATACTCTATGTATAATAATTTCTTCTCAGCACACTTATGACCTTTAGTGCATTTTCTATCACAATTGTAACAAAGACCTTTTTCTCTTTTTCCTTCCAAATGTTGTGGTGTAAGCCTTGTAGGTTGTGGAAGGCTAGGAGAAGAAACACTTCCATAATTATATTCATAAGTGGTGGGATTCCTTGTTTTCATAATTTCGCTTTCAATTTTTCTTGCCAACTCGAATGCCTCCTCCAATGGATCAGGTTCCCAAAAATGAACCTCATGTTGAATGTTATCCTTTAAAGTCCCTATGAGGACATCAATCCATTGCTTCTCTGGAATATAGTTTACCCTTCTATTCAATTTTTGAAAGTCTTCAATGTGCTCTTCCATTGAACACTTTTGTTTGAGATTTATCAATTGGCTAAGGAAGGAGTTTCTCTTTGTATCCTCATAATGTGGTATCATTTCCTCCATGAAAATTAACCACGTGACAAGTAGTTTACGAGAACAAAGCCCTTTATACCATAAAAATTGATTCGGTTCTAAATAATTAGATGCAACACATACCTTTTGTAACAGTGGTACACCATGTAGATCAAAATATTTTTCCATCTATAGTATCCAATTTACCAGATCCTTTCCATCAAACTTCTGCATCTCACTTTTTCTTGATTTTAGGAGCTTGATCTTGAAACGACTGTAACTCTGTAATTTTAGATCTTCCAGTTTTTAAGTCGTGACATGTAGTATCCCTCTATGTCCTCTTCCCAATGCCACCAGTCTAAGCCAAATTGGATTCTCCAAGGAAGAGTTATGCCAAATCTCCCACGGTGACCTTATTATAGACTAGTTCAGTAGAGAAAACTTGTGTGATGTCTGGCATGTCACTGTTGTGACCTTTGGATCTAAAAAATGTATAAAAGAAACTATAGCCTCTCCTTGTTCTGTAACTTCTGATGAAATTTCAATCTGACACTTAAAACAAAAGTTATGACTATTTTCCCTAGGTCACCTGTTTGGAATGTAATTCGAGGGTCTACAAAAACCCTAACTTTCTCAGACTATATCTTCGATAATATAGCGAGACAGGATCTAAAATTTGAAGTGAAGGTTTAGATCAATTTCCTCTCAAATGGGTTTTTTTCCTAGCTTCTAAAACTTCATAGCGAAATAGTTATAGTGAAAATCCCATAATTACCTGCTTGGAGCAGCAAAACCCTAGAATCCACAACTCTGAGACCAAATGTTACGAAACCAGCTCACAAAAAGATAGAAAAGATAGATCAACACCTTAGAATTCAGCCTCTTCGTGGGGGCAACCTCCTTTACATTTCACAAATGAATAATTCTTGGATGATACAAATGAAAATGCCTCCTTTCTTTATATAGGTGTTTATGGGGTCATAATATAATCAGAGCCGACATAACAATAATAACGTAAGGGCATAATAATAACAATAGTGAGCTTCTATGGGGCACAATAGTAACCATATGGGGACTACATGGGTACAACAATATAATAAGGGGGTTGTACTACTAACAATAAGGGGTGACACTAGTAGTATAAGGGCCTAACACATGGCACTTTGTACAATTTCGCTCTACTAAACCAGTCTATAATTAGGTCATCGTGGGACATTTGGCATAACTATTACTTGGAGAATCCAATCATGATCTAGTGTGTGGTGTTGTAGAGAGGACTCATATGGTTACCACCAGACGAAATTTTAGACCTTGGAGATCTGCAATTACAGAGATACAAATGATTCAATATTGAGCTCCTACAAAGTGAAAAAAGGTGTGTAATTGTTTTGAAAAATTTGCATAAATTCGGTTTGAAAAATTATTTTGAAGGAATTCAAATGGCATAGTGAAGCATAATCATCATTCATTGATGCACCAAAGAAAAAAAGGAAACACCTAGTAAGCAACAAGAAATCTCTCACGTGACTCATGAAGAATCGGAAGAAATGCAACATGATATATCAAAATTACAAGACCAAGTGAAACAAAATTCACTATCACAAAAAGTAACATAAGCTAATATGGATGCTTTAAAGAAAGGCGTTGAAGCAAAGATGGATGTTGTGGAAGCTAAGATGGATGGTTTAAAGAAAGGCATGGAGGCTAAGATGGATGGTTTAAGGAAAGGCATGGAATCTAAGATGGATGGTTTAGAGGTAAACATTGAAGATTTGAAGAAATACATGGAAGGTTTGAAAGGAGTTTTGGCAAACTTGCTACGATAAATGCTTCCTAATGTAGAAAATGTAGTATAGGAAACTCGTAATGAGAACAAAATAAATGTTAATCATGATTTCAAAGAATCTAATGTTGGATTGAAGACCCACCATGTTCGAAAGATCGATATGAGGAAGTTTGATGGCAAGGATCCTGTAACATGGATACTACATATGGAGTAGTAATTCAATCTCCATAATGTGAAAAACACACAAAAGGTACGCATTGCAACATTATATTTGGAACCAAATCAGTTTGTATGGTATTGATGGCTTTTCTCTTGTAGACAAATTGTCACATGGGCAATTCTTATAGAAGAAATGATAGCACATTATGAGGATACAAAAAGCAACACTTTTTTTAGCCAATTGATAAATCTCAAACAAAAGGGTTCAATGATGGAGCACATTGAGGGCTTACAAAAATTGAATATAAAGGTAAAAGATATTCCAGAGGAGCATAGGATTGATGTGTTCATAGGGACTTTAAAGGATAAAATCCAACATGAGGTTCGCCTTTCTGAACCTGATTCATTGGGGAAGGCATTCAGATTGGCAAGAAAAATGAAATGAAAAGTTATGCCAAGAAGGAAGCCTACCATTCACAACTATAAATATGGAAGTGTTGTTTCCCCTAGCATTCCACAACCTACAAGGTTGACACCACAACAATTGGAAGAAAAAATAGCAGAAGGGCTTTGTTACAGTTGTGATAAAAAATACACTAAAGGTCATAAGTGCATTGAGAGGAAATTATTTTACTTATATTGTGAAGAGGAGGAAGAAAATGAACAAGAAACATCAAAAGAAGAGGATATACACTAGGAACAACCCCTAAAGAAAGAAGAAACAAATCCGACCATATTTTCTAATGCATTGTTTGGAATTACCATTCCTCAAACTATCAAGATAGAAGCATAGATCAAGAGGAAAAATGTAATAGTGTTGATTGATTCTCGAAGTACCCATAATTTTATTAATTGTAAGATAGCCAAGGAATTGAATTTGGCCCTATATCCAGCACCAAAGTGTCAAGTGATGGTTGCAAGTGGAGGAACCATAAATTGCTCTAGAAAGTGCCATAATATCAAGCTACCCATGGGATAATATGTATTAATATAGCCCACTGCTTTCCATTCCAATCGGTGGTGCTGATGTTTTACTAGGAGTCCAGTGGCTACAATCTTTTGATACGACAACTTTTAATTTTCAAGACCTTTTAATGAATTTTTTTCGGAAGGAAAGGAAGTTGAATTAAGAGGTATCACAGGGAAACTGGGAAATATAATTAGCTCTAACGGAATGAAAAAAATTCTGAAGAAAGAAAAATGAGGAGTAATTACACAATTATGTTTGCTAGAGGTTCCCACATAAAAATCATCTATTTCTCCAAATCTCCAAAAACTCTTGGGAAATCATTCCAGGGTATTCGAGACTCCCAAAGGCCTCCCACCTATTCGTGATCATGATCATGCTATTCATTTGATTCTAGGAAGTGTTCCTCCAAACATCAGGCCTTACAAATATCCCTATTCCAAAAAGAGTGAAATTGAATGTATGGTTGTAGAAATGTTAGAGGCTGGTATAAATCAACCTTGTCAAAGTTCTTTCTTTGCTACAGTAGTATTGGTGCACAAGAAGGATGGATCACGGCGCATGTCTCTTGATTATAGGGAGCTCAAAAAACTCACTATTAATGATAAATTTCCCATTCCTGTCATTGATGAATTATTGGATAAATTGCATGGATCAATTTACTTCACTATGTTGGATGTTCGTTTAGGATATCATCAAATCAGAATGATTACCGAAGACATTCTAAAAATAACATTTAGAACTCATGAGGGTCATTATGAATTTTTGGTCATGCATTTTGACCTTACCAATGCACCTTCTACATTTCAAGGTTTGATGAATTCCTCTTTCAAACCCTTCCTTAGAAAATTTGTGTTAGTATTTTTTGATGGTATACTAATCTACAACAAGTCTTGGAAGGACATGTTCAACATGTAGATAGGGTGCTAAAACTATTGGAGGAGAAAGAATTATATGCAAAAAGCTCCAAATTTTTCTTCGGAGTACAAGAGGCAGAATATCTGGGTCGAATTGTATCTCATGAAGGTGTTAAGGTAGACCCTAGAAAACTAAATCCATTAAGGAATGGAAAGTCCCCACATCCATAAAGTATCTGCAAGGATTTCTCGGGTTGACAGGGTATTATCACAAGTCTGTTAAGAATTATGGGAAAATAGCATCAACTCTAACAACATTATTGAAGAAATATGAATTTTCATGGACTCCAGAAGAAATAAAGGTCTTTAAACATCTTAAAGAGGCAATGTACCAAGAACCTATCTTAGCTATGCTGGACTTCAAAAACACCTTTCTTTTCGAATGTGATGCCTCAGGCAATGGAATTGGTGATGCTTTAATGTAAGAAGAAAGACCCATTTCTTTGTGTTACAAATCCATTTGGGCACATCAAACCCATCATTTAGAGCAGTGTTTTAGGACTCATCAAACCCTCATTTCAGTTGTTACATACCCTAAACAAGTCACCCCTTCGAATGCCTCCTTCCTAGACAGTTTCATGATATGAAGACATCCAGAAATAGCCTCTAGAGGGACCAACAAAGGTAGGTCATTGTAAGGGTGCATTGCAGAGTAGTTAACCTATAAATGTATCCATGCTAAGAAGCATAGGGTTCAAGAGACACCCCTTCTTGACTCAAATATTATAGCTAATATTTTCTGACCAACACTGAGTTTTCATAAACTTGGAAATAAAATTTTCATGCAACCTTGTTGTAGTGTCCCTTAAATCAGAATGAACCTTTATCTCTTTTGAATTCTTCCAAAGGTTTTTCTTGGGAATGATGTCAAAAGTTTTTTTAAGGTCAACAGAACAACCTAAGAGACCGATTTGATTATCGTGGCACTCCTTTACAATGGTCCTAAAATTAAAATGGTGGTCCGTTATTGTATGATATATCTTAAAACTAACTTGGACATTAGCATTTTCTTTGTGGATTTGAAGCCATAGGCTAGTCTTCTTTCGAAAAATAATTCCACACAACTTGCATGAAATGGGTTTAATCATAATCATCCTATAATTAGAGGATATTATCTTATCTCCTCTTTGAAATTAGGTATAATGGTGCTCTGATTTAGAGTTTTAGGAAGCCTTGCTTCACATTCAAATTCAAGAAGTTGTGTATATGAGGGACAAGAATGGGCCCCCTAGTTTTAAAAATCTCAACTTGGTAACCTTAAAAACCTTAACTTTCTTAGTTGCATGCAACATGACCCAAAATTCTATTTATTGAAGAGAAAACATCTCACCCTATATAAGAATGTCCAAAATGAGGTCCATGGCATTACAAGATTCATAATTAATTTTGTTATAGGAATTCCATTCCTTCAAGGAAATGACATTATTTTCTTTAGTTTTATGAATTATAATTTTTCCCCAAATATTCTTAGGATCCAATTTAGAAAGGTGCAATGATTTTTCTTCTTTTCTATTGATATAGTACAATTTTTCCCTTTTAAGGATGAATTTTAAAGGTCAAAGATAACTATTTGATTGAAAACATGCATATTACATATTACATAATCCACAATAGTACAAAGAAGCCCACGTTCTAAAGTTATCTAGTTGGAGTTTTGTCATTTCAATATACCATCGCAAATTATTAAGTCTTGAGGACTACAAAGTTTGACTAGCTTAGTACCAAACAACTTTGTAGTGTTCAAAGCTACTATATTTTTCATCTAGACATAAGGGTTCAAGATTGGAATCATTGCTTTTAGTTTCATTTCTACCATTAAAGTTTCATAACAGAGAATATTAGCTTCATTCCTTAAAGTATGAGCATTTTGTTCTAGGGTATTATAAGGTCAAACTTTTATCTATATTTCTATTTTCATAAAAGTAGAAATACTAAGAGAGAAATAATAGATTCCTATATAAATCCTCTTACCATATATATATGAGATTTACATCCAAATGTAATGAATGAGAGGGTCTATCTCATGAAACTGAATGAAATGGAATTGAACAGGTAATGCCTCCAATTCTTTGTGATAATTTTTAATTTACATGTTGACCTTAAAATGAATTCTGAATATTGGGGTCCTTGGACTCATCCGACTCATAGGTTTACACTAGAAAAATAACACCAATTTCACCTAGGATAGAAATTAACATAGGACCTTTTCACCATGAAACTTCATGACAATTCTATAAAAATATCTAAATTATTTCAAATTCATATATTTATAATATATTATATACTATATATATAATATATTATTTTATATATATTATCATATTATATATATATATATATTAATATATATTAATATTATATTTATATATTTCACTAAATCACACTATATATTTAATATTTTCATTGTCGCACATAATTCCATAATAATTGAACATATTGATAGTTTCTTTACTATTTATTTAGACTAAAACCAATAAAATATGGAATACAAAAGTCCTAGTCTAACAGAGGCACAACTTGCCTAGAAACAATGGAAAAAATTTTCAGGTGGATTTGGAAATTTCTGCAGAAATTTTGGAATGTTCTATAGGCATGAAGCTCAACTGGATTCGAGGCCCAGGAGGGGAGGGTGCAAATATCCATATAAAAAAAAGGTTCACCATGTAGATTGGATTTCTTTAAATTTATTCGGGATTTGAATTGTATCGAATAAACAACACCGATTCCAAAATTATATGCTATATTCAAATCATATTATATATTGTATGTATGTATGGTAAATTTTTACTTAATGGGATGTAATTGTAACATTTATTATAATTGTTAGTTTTTGTTGTCCTATGCTTTTAATAGCATTTCGATCATTTTTTAAAGATTATCTATCATATAGTTTTAATACATTTTATATATTATTATAATATTTATAATATATTATATATATATATCATATGCATGTCCTAAAGTTGTCACCCATCATAGAGATTGAAGAATGTATTGGAGTCCCCTGTATCTTTATGCACCTCCTTTATGATGCGTGACAACTTTAGGACATGCATATGATCAATGATTATGGCATAATCAAGTACACATCAATCTTCCTAGCTTCAATATTTAAGAGTGGATCTAAAGGAGGGGGTTCACCCTCTTCCTCTTATGCCAAATATTTTAGAGAAGCCCTCAAGCCAACAATATTGCATTATTTTCACAAATATCTCTCATAGTTAGCCTTCTTATGGATCAGGTAGAAAATATCCCATCTATTAAAGTAGCAAATGATCAACCCAACTTTCTCAGTGTTGATTACATGCAACATGATAATATTTTTCAATTCATTGTGATTTGGCCTTTAGCATCCGCATTCTTGGATCCAGTTTATTAGACCTCATCCTTGAATATGGATCTATTTTTCTGCTCAAAAGGTTTCTTTATAGTATATTTTAAACATATGAGAATTTGTAATGGTCTTTTATTTTTTTACCATGTTTTTTGTGTCACTCTAGGCTTTCCTCTCAACTATGGTTTCTAGAATTTACTCCCTCCCCCCCATATATGCTAACTTTGGCTACTCCTTTTTAGGTTCGACAACCAAATTTTCCTCTTCATTTATTAGATCCATATTTCCTAGCTGGTACTGGTAATGTCTTGGCTTGAGTTATTAATATTGACACGGGTAGGCTTGCAAGGGCTATTGTAACCTTTGTGTATATATTGAAATCAATCTCATCAAGGGACTACTTAATAAAATCCTCCTGAACTTAAGGGGAGTTATTTATCCATAATAACCTACAACCTAGTCATCTCCAGAATGATTACTCTTATTTTCAAGGGAACTTTCCCCCATCACTTCATATGAAAATGACCTAAGGGCGGTAAGATCCAAAAGTTACAATGGGTTTTAAGAAACCTTCAATTCCTAAGAAAGACATCATGCAACAATCTAAAACATCTACATATAATGCAATGCCTTCAACCTTAGTGCAAACACAGGAAGCATCACCCTAATCCACTGATGTTTTGGTCTATCCCACAAATAGACAAGAACAAAACAGAAGAGTAATCATGACATCACCAGCAAATGGACGCACACACTTCGATGAACTAGATCACTCAGTTAATGATAAGGAAGGAGCCAACATTGAGGACCCTCTGGAAATGGATGTGTCTCAACAAAATGTAGGTGTTGTCACCTTTGCAACTATTCCAGATAACTCCTTGGAATGGATTGATGTATGAAGAAAGGAAAAAGCTTTGATAACACCTATGATTCATAATGGGTTCCAGACCCAAAGTTGTCATAAATGTATTGATTTTGTAAATTTAGACTAGCTTTTGATATTGGATAAATCCATCGAAATATATTTAGTTATCATACAACTAATTAATCCAAAATTAATTAAAAATTTCAATTTCCAATATATAAAACATAAATTCTCTTTGTATATATAGATATACATACACAACAAAACATTTTTAATAAAGCCAAAAATTAACTTGAAACTAATTGCATCCCATACCAGAGTTCAAATAAATAGATGTAATGGTATTAAATAGATAGATATAATGGTATTAAAATTTGAAAAACCAATTTAAAGCCAAATCTAAGTTTTACTCATATCTATTTAATATTTTATTGCAATATATATCAAATAATGTTATTAATATTTATTTCTTACATTTGGATATTAATTCATTCCCATTAATTTCATATGATTTAAATAAATCTTGTTTCCAATTAAACTAAATATTTTTTATTTTTACTATTTTATAAGTTATCATCTTATATATATTTATATTATATCTTTATATATGATGATGATGATGATGATGATGATGATAGTTGTTAACGTCCACTGAGACCAAATTGGTCTATCGGACCTATAACTTTCTTACTTTTTAATTGTCTATCTCCTCATCTTTCTTGGCGAGATTGATGTTGTAGCTTTCATTTTTTTCTCTACCGTCTTCCAACTTCCTGTATCTCGCATCTCCTTCATCTCTTCTAGTTCTTGGGACATTGGTATCTTAGCTTCGCGATCTATTGTGTTCGTCCTCTTGAAAATAGACAAAGAAGAAGTTTGGTCTAGGAGATCTGCTTTGCTGTTAAATGAAGACTTATTTTGTGCGGTATTCGAATCTTCATAACTGTTGATGCTTGAGGGGTTGTCGAGTTCACATTTTTCTTGCTGGGCGAGGCTTTCTCCCTGCTTGTCTTTAGAGTTGTTTCTTTCTTGTGATTCAAAGTTTTCTCTAGAGTATTCTTCTTCGATTATAGTGTAGTGTTATTTTTTTGATCCTTCCCACCATCTAGATCTGTGGTGGTTTTTTCTAGCAAAATTTTTCTGGGAGGCTTTTGAGCAATTTTTGGCTAGACAGCCCATCTCAAAGCAGGATGGACATTTGAAGAGGACACTTTCATAATCGAGTTTCTGGTTCCACACATAGTCTTTACTTTTTAGGTTAATTTAAGCTGAGAATCCAGCGCTGAAGTCCATTTCCACACAGATGCGTGCATAGGTGGTTCTGGCATATTCCTCTACTTTTGGGCACCTGTAGTAAAATTTCCCAATTGCATTTCCAATGGCTTTTAGCAAGGAGAGATTCTAGAGATGCAAGGGTAGGCTTGGCAATCTCACCCAAACTGGTGCTGAGGTTATGACTGCTGTTGAGGGATCAAATGATGGGTTCCATGGCTTCATGAATAGGCCCGAGTTTTCCCAAAACCAAGGGTCGGAATCTAGAATATATTGTCTGCTTTTAGGATTTTCAAAATCCACTATAAAGAAACCCCTAGCATAGGGGTAGATATTTATTTCATTAGAAATGATAAGCTTCCATACCTCCAAGATCCAATTGTGCAGAGCTGTCAGCCGCAACCAAAAGCCATTGTACCGGCAGATTAGGGCACTTTTGAAAAATTTCAAAGCCTCAACTAGTGAGGCCTGGACCACTTGGACAGTCGGAGCTAGGGCTTTACTGAGGATATGGGCAGGAGCTTTCCCTCCAAAAGCAGACGAAACTGAGCCAGCAGCTATTTTCGCGAAGATGAGATCCATATTTACCTGTAGAAAACTGAGATCCAGCCATAGAGAAATAAAGTAGAAGATTAGATCTAGATCTAGCCACAGAAGATTAGATCTAGAACCCAGCCGCAAAGAAATAAGGTTGAAGATTAGATTTAGATCTAGATCTAGCTGCAGAACATTAGATCTAGAACCCAGCAACAGAATCTCAGTAAGTGTTTCAATCTGGAAGAAACCCTAGTAGGAAAGATCCTACTTTCAGTACTGAAAATCAAATCCTACTGCAAATAAAAATAAATAATCAACTTTCGTTTCATGAACCACTCGATTCAGAAATGCCCATGTAAAGGAGGACTTGCTCACAAATCTATTTTCGCAGATTTGAGATCAGTGATCCGAGCCGTTATGGAGAATGCCGAAAGAATAATGCTTACGAAGAGCACCACATAGACGCAGATCTAGAGCCACGGAGCTACTCATGCAGAGATGGAAGAACCCGCAGACAAATGCAGCCGTAGCCACAAACGAAAAAAAGCAGCAAAAACAAAAGAATGCCACAACCGTAGACAAAAAAACACAACAAATGAAAACAT
>APFE030190688.1:4607-41251 GCA_000404065.3 Pinus taeda
AGTTAATTACTCACCTACTCCAAGACACTAGCCTGATCTATGTTGGTGTTTCAGAGCCCTAGAAAAATAAAAATTTCTGAGTTAATTTTACTTTAAGCGTTGATTTTAATGGCTGTTCTTTAAGACAAAGGTGATGGAGATGAAACTTAGTGGTGTATCGACTCGACTCCAATTCTCTAAAAGATGCACCTAAGATGATTTATATCTTTCTTTTTCAATGAATGTTCTAATTAAGAGAGTTGAGAGAATGCAATCTTTTGATAACAACTTTCGTAAAAGACAATCAAAGAAACAATTCTCTTTATCTTTCAAAGCGCACAAAACATGACCACTCTTTACTTCACGAAAAAATTCCTTTCTCTTTCAAAGACGTCAAATGCTACTCTAAAGCGAACTTTACAAAGGAGATCGTTGATATTTTCCTATTTAATAAAAGCATGTAAAACTAATCTAATCAAAGCAATTTCAAGATCTATGATAATCCTATGAAAAATCACTCAAAAGCAAATCAAAGGAAATTTACCTAATCTTTTACTAACAAGTAAATCTAAGAAGCGAAAACCTACTAGGATGATTCCGGGATGTTTTACTTGGCAATAATCAATCCAAGGACTAGTTTATGCAGAATCACAAACTAATCAAAACAAAAAATCAACTCTTTTTGTTCTTTTTGAAAATGAAATTCACGGCTTTAAATGAACAAGCTATATTGAAATTTTGCAAAGAGGCAACACAAAGGTCGGTCGCTCACGCGGGTAGACTTTACGATTGGTCCGACTCCTAAGAAGACTGAACAAAACCAGAGATATCTAAGGCTTTGTAACTTCTAAACCCAAAGTCACTATAGGACCAATATAAAATCAAAACCCTAAGGCTAAAATCTCAATGAATTTCACTAAAACTTTCGACACTAAAGGAATAAGTGCAGGTGAAGATTTTTGACAGTCAACCAGTGCATCTGGGTAGTAAAGACTAAGAAAAACGAAATCTAAAAGGAAAAAAGTGATGAAAAGGAAGTTTTCTTAATTTTAACAGGGTACGCAGGCAACCTGTTTAACCAGATGAGCCCACGCTCTGTGTGTAAAGATATAGTGCGTACAGGTACGCACTGTGTCTAACTCACAGAGTGCGTACTACTGCAAAATGAAGAAAAACTAAATTCTAATTTGACTCTAAGCTAAGCCACCCAAAAACACAGTCAAGCAATCAAAAAACAAAAGAAACAAGACTCTTTTCAGATCAAAGTAATACTCAAAGGAAAAGTCAAGCACATCAATGGATTCCCCAGCGGAGTCGCCAATTTGTCATGCGAAAAGAGTTATTTTTGCGGACAAACCTAACCTCCCTAGGAGTCTAAGACTCTCTAGTGACAAACAAGACAAACAAGAGCAATCTAAACACACATTATTCTATGAGAGATCAAGTGTTTTCCGATCTTACCTTAGGTACAAACGCTTGTTGTAGCAGTCCAGCCTTGCTGATCCAGATGAGCTCCTCCTTCACTTTAAGACCTGCATACACTAACAAAGCAAACGATTACATAACACCTGAATATTCATCATAAAACAAAGCATATTCATCACATAGACCAAGGAGTACATGAAATAATTCATTAACAACAAATCATTGAGAAGAATGGACTTATTTGTATTAAGGAAACAAAAAAGGAACCATTACAACCTGAGCCTTGGTGTTGTGCAAGCTTCTCCCAGGGTCCAACAAGAGATTTCCTCTACTTTGACAAGCTCACCCACTTCCAATATGGCAACAAGAAAGGATGGTAATCTCTCCTCACAAGTTAACAATGGAAGTCCTAATTCCAGCAGCATTTACCCTTTGGAATGTTCAGCTTTCAACCTTCCCCTCCTCTGGCCCAATGCCTGTATTTATAGTGTTCTAGAGGAAGTTATTCAGTTCCAACATCAATGGGATACTCCCTCTTTTGGATGGGGTAGCTCCTCTCTTGATAGGATAAGTTCCTCTATCATAGGGATGCATGAACCATCTGGAGGCACTCAATACACGTCAAACACTCTTCTAGAAGGCTCTAGAAGTGACCACAAGTAACTTTTTAAAGATGAAACTTTCGCCTTTTGACCTTTACAGGGGTACGCACCCATCCTTTGGCTTACAGAGCGTACAAGTACGTAGGTACAATGAGTTTGGAGTGCGTACGTGCAGGCAAGGTAGAGAGAACCTGCGTACCCAGAGATAAACATGTTTTTTAGTGACTTTCTCTCTTTTTGAAGTTTGACATGAAGAGTAGAGGTATTAGGCTTGACAAGGAGGATAATATGACTATTGATGGAGCCATATTAACTGCAGATAGTCATGGTGACAAATTTTAGTGTAACACTCCAGGATCAAGGAATGGGGAGTACAGGGACAGTGACAAAATGTTGTGTAACAAATTCCCCCTAAAGCATGAAGGCCGAGCTGGAGTGAGGGATGAAATGCTTTATAAATCAGTGCGAGGGACCGGCCTACTATTAGAAAACCTGCAAGAAAGTACAAATACACATACATAAACCGATATCTCTATCAAATGATACATGAATCATAGCATGGACGTAGCCATCCGAAGATTGATCATGTAAATGCATCTAGGTATGGGCACAACTATTTGTCAAAGAGGATAGTAACGGAACCAAGGTACGGTCACAACCATCTAATAATGAGAAGGATCACATATGATAACTAATGGTCTGGTCATAGCCAACAATCTGAAAGAGAAATTCATATCATCATAACCATGTAACATCACTTTGCAACCTCAACTTTTGTAATCTGAGTCCAGGGTCTTGCACTCCAACACGACCCAATCAAAGTACAGATCCTAGCATGTGAATAGATGTTTTGATGTCGAACATGCTATAAAGTTGCTTGATTACCAGTCAATGATGAAAACTATTAACAAGTGGGAGAGAAACCACCAATCATGACAATGGTCCTCAAGGTACTATCAGTACAATCCATGGAATGTGAATAGAGGAACTGAAGTCAAACACTCGTGAAATCACTCGATCGAAATCCGATGATGTGAACTTGTCATTGAGTGCAAAGAACTTGCCATTAGGGCATGCATGCTCCGAGGTACTGGAAGGGGTCTCTCAGTCAACTTCCCAGATAATGAGTTGAAGTCGATGGAAGGTGACCATGTCAAAGGAGGGCCATAATGAATCCTACATCATCGATCCGAGATGATAGGATGCAAAATGGTTTTGAATGATATAGAGAATCGTAGGTAAGTGTAACTATAGAAGGAAAACTCTTGAACATATCGGTGACACAACTGGAAGTTTGGTAGCTTTTGGATCCATAGGATCAGTGGTCATGATGATGTGGCAAAGATCAAATGGAAAGAAAAAATGAATGGACCATACCCAAGAAGGTCAACGATACAAAGGATGATGTGCCAACGTGACATGAAACAAAGAGTGTCATGTTCAAGAGTGAGCTGCCGACACGACTGATAGATTTCCAAATTTTCCCCCACCATTTCTGGTAGGTACCCCAATTATTTTTTAATTGCAACCTTGAAGGGGATAGCATATGGTTGCACTGTAAGTTCATCATTCGGATGAATCCGACCTAGTAAGTTTAACGAGCCCTAGGAAGGAGAAGCTCATGTCTATCATGATGATGATTCCAATGTTGTTTAACAGTTTAACAAGTCCGACAAAGGTGTAACTTGGTATCTTTTTCATTTTTAGAGAGTTTGAAAAAGACAAGTAAAAGAAAACTCTACATGGTCCCTTTTCATATATTTGTGTCTCTCGAGCCCAAAAAGGTATAAAATAATACTTGAGAGAACCACTTGACCATTTCAATCAAGGAATACTTTTTTGTAAATAGTGCATTCCAAGTCGAAAAACGGGTAAACTTCTACTGGGCGTGCGATGCTTCGCATCTAGTAACGAGTTCGAACTGATAAGGGCTCGACCATATTTTCGCTTTAAAAGGGTTGGAAAAGAGCTGAAAGTAGACCCCCTGTTTTCATTATCTTTAACGAGTGAAAAAGGGAGAAAATATTCGACAATCTTTTCATATGATTTTACTGAGTCGAGAAAAGAGCTGAAACGTGACCCACCATCATCGTTGAACGTCCATCACTTGTCGCCGCACAAGTAAGGCAAAGTGTATTATCAAGTCCTTGAGGCAAAATAAGTCAAAATATGTACAAAACCTTATATTTTTATGAAAAAATGAATAAAAAGGGGAAAAGTAAATATATTTTACCATTTACCATTTTACCTTTGTTGTGAATACATTTTACCCACTTTTTCCCTAGTAGTTCCACAGCAGATTACGGGAGATCCGAGACGTCAATCGATGAGCCATCAGTTCCAGGTAATAGTTGAAGCCCTAAGCTCCATTTTTGTGCTATTTATTCCTGCTTTTAGCCCTTTTTGTGGATTTTTATGGAGGTTTTTGAAAATCTTTTTTGCCCTTGGTAGGCGCTATTTCCAGGCACGGAATCACACTAGCCGAGGGTGATTAGCAAAGCCATCTGCACCGATCAGCACAACTATTTTTAAAATAGGTGCTCTAGTGCCGTGGATAGGGAAAAACCTTATGTTCTCAAAAACTGACCATTTAATCTTGAATTTAATGTGTCAATGATGATTAGTGACTCAAATTAATGGATTTTGCAGGAGAGAATCGTTTAAAATGGTAGAATGGAAGGAACGGGAACATGAAGATGTTGAAACCCAGGCAATGAATGACCCAAATTTCCTAGAGGCTTTGAGGGCTTGCAGGCTCCTCAAATTCTTCCTTGTACTAGGGAGGTGGGCCCGGCCTGAGTTGCTTTGATACATGATAAGCCTTTGGGACATTAATTGGGAGATTTTTGTCATTAGCGACCAGCAGCTGGAGTTGACAACTTTAGATATTTACTTCATCACTAGACTATCTTGCAAAGGTGAGCTAGTGAACTTGTATGGGTCACGTCTGATTGGGGCAAGCATATCTTCCTTGCTTGTTGAACACTGCCTTAAGGCCCTGAAATACAAGAGTGGGAAGATAGAGATTTCCAGTGTGTGGGATTTGACACTGAAGGTGCTTCTGTTGACTATCAAAAAAGTGTTGGGGTCCCCAGCGGAACACGAGACTAACAAGTCGAAGTTCCTTTATGTTATTTACTATACAGCTCCTACGATCTTCAACTAGGCAGAGGCCATGAAGATGAACATCAAGTGCCAATTGTCCAAGGCCAAGGTGGGGAATCTGAAGAAATTTGGCTTCGGATCTATACATGTGACCTTCTTCCTGGAATGAGTACCACTATTCCAGTATCATCTGACTAAGGTAGATCCTCCTATGCCACGCGATCCATGGATGGTCCACTGGATTTGTTTGATGCCCAGGATCCTTGGGGTCAGCATATGTTATACCGGCCTACATTTTTTTCATTGATATGTTGAAAGAAGATCGTCATCGAGGACTGCCCATACAGCGGCATTGATTTTTGTGGAGATATAAATATGCCCTTACCAAATGGAGAGGACTTTGTGATGAAGGTAAAAAATCAAATTTTTAATTTTGGATATTTTTTAATTGTTTTTGGTATATATGTGCTTATAACATTTTTCTTGTTTATCCAGATGTTGGACCAGAGTGGCTAGCTGGGATGTCCCCGATAGCTAGGCGCGTCCCCTGCCCTATTAATTATTTCGCCCCTTATCAAGAAGGGAGTGACAATGAGGAGGAGATCACGAGGAACCTTGAGGGGTTAACTCATGGTATCTCGGGGTATGCTCGGATAGGAGACATGCCTTGTTAGTACCAAAGACACACGGTGGGAGTCCTAGATTGGATCCAAAGATTGCAGAGTCGTGTTGCACGAGGTGTCTCATGCTACCATGACCATCATGCTGATTAGTTCCTAGGTCCAACACTTACATATTTTTTGAGGCCTGTGTGCCACAGATGTATGAGGCCTGTGAGCCGCTGATGTTATTTTAAACATGCATATTATTTTTTGGGGTTCTGATGTACCAAACGTTCTCACCATATATATATATTGTATTTTCTTGTCTATTATAGTACAAATGGTTTGTCTTATCTTTTACATGTTTCATAAATGTTTATCTAACACGTAATTAGCTAATGCATCTATCAATGTATTCATGCATATAGGAATATGATGATACTTAATATAATCAAAATGCCTTTCCAATATATGGATATGGAGATACATTCTCAATATTTGAGGGTTCCTGATGGGATATTTCCCACTGAGTTGAAGGACGACAAGCTGTGAATCTAGGTTGACAACCAATTCTCTAATGCCCAGAGTGATGGCTTCTGACAACAGTTCGATGACCGTACTGTATTCAACAATATTGTTGGTTGTGCAACCTAGGCAGATACCTTGAAGATCAATGAGCTCACCATTAGGGTCATAAATAACCCATGTTGTGGATGATAGGTTCCAGCTACTACAACAAGCACCATCAATGAAACCAACGGGAGGAGTTGTAGACATCTACAAAGCAAGGAAAACATAGTAAATAAGAAAGTTGTTTGAAAACTGTCACACAAAACCACACTGTACAAAAATGAATCATACACTAATGTAGATAAGTAACCATGAAATATGACCTAGGAATAGTAATTTTTGAGGTAAATCCCATTTCAAGGCTTATCGAGAGGAATTCCTTCATAATCAATAAGCTCATAGGCTCCTTTCTACAAAATGTGTTCCACGATATAGGGCTCATGCCACATAGGTTCAAACTTTCCTACCCCCAACTTATTGTTAGCTTGGTCGTATAATAAGACTAAATCACCCTCAAAGAATGCGCGAGGGGAGACCGAGTGATCGAAATGGGATTTGACCCATTTCTTTTGTGCTTCGATGACCAAGGCAGCAAGACAGCGAGTCTCGTCCAGTCATTCTAAATATAAGAGGTGATCCTCTTGAGGTGATGTTTTGTGGAGGAGTTCAACAGCTAACTTGAGTGAAGGAATCTCGCATTTGATCGCCAATGTTGCTTCCAAACCATAGACCAACTGGAATGGTGTGAAACAATTTGCGTCTTTGGTTGAGGTTCGGTAGGCCCATAGATCTGAAAAGAGCATGAGATGCCAATTTGACTTGTACATCCCAATAGTACGCTAAAGCATTGTGACCAAAACCTTGTTCATGGCTTCAACTTGGCCGTTGACCTGAGGGTAATATGGGGTCGAGCCATCGTGGTGCAAGCCCAATGCAGATGTTAGCTCATCCATCATGTAATCTCTAAAAAGGGAGCCATGGTCTGTGACAATGGCTTGGGGTACGTCGAACCTGGAAATAACATGGTTAAAAAGGAATTGAGTCGTTGTCTTACCATCTGCAAAATATGTAGGCATCGCTTCAGCCCATTTGGTGAAATAATCCACAATGACAATAATATAGCCATGCCCCCCAGCCAAACAAGGGTTACGAGGGTAATGACAAGGTGTAGGTGATCAGGTGCGGCGCACATCTTGCATTAGTAAATTTGGCATTCGTGGCACTTACGGGCAGCAAGAAGGTAGTCCTTGAAGATAGACATCTAGAAATAACTAGCACGAAGGATTTTTTGAGTTGTAGCGTAACTAGACATATGACCACCACATGCCTCGGAGTGGCAATCATTGAGAGCTCTTTCAGCTTCCTCGATCATAAGGCATCAGCGAAGAATTGAATTGACATCAGCACGGTATAAAGTATCACCAATAATATAGTAGGGTTGGGAGTGATCGAATCCTTCGACGATCATCCTTGGTCAACGCGGATCGAAACGTATAAATTTGGAGATACACAATGATATCACCATAACTTGGATCAAGGGTGCTAATCAGGAAAAGGGTCTCATCTAGAAGTTGTTCATCTACACCAGCAGGGAGAGCCTTCGAGGGAAGGGCATAAATCAATTTGGCAAAAACAAGTGATTTCTTAGATTTGGTCGTAGTGAAAAACAAATCGAATTATTGCAAGATGACGATCCATTTAGAATACTTTCCCCCCAACAACTGACGAGTCAGGATATAGGTCATAGGGTTGGATTTAGAAATCATTATAGTCATACATAAAAGGATATAGTGTTAGAAGCATTGAACAACCTGAATGGCAACCAAAGCCAACTTCTCGACATGTGCATAATGTGTTTCAGTGTCAAGAAGATTATGGCTAAGGGAGTAGATTACATGTTCGGTGCCTTCATCGTCATCTTGGACCAAAACCATAGCAATGGTGCTATGGTTTGCGACTAGGTAAAGGAAGTAATATCGATAATAGTTTGGCGGATGCAACCAAGGAGCATTTATGAGGATAGCCTTGAGATCGTCAAAATATTTTTGGGCCACCCCATCCTAGGCAAAGGGCATTCCTTGTTTGAACAACCGGGTAAATCCTATGGCTACCCTGGCATAGTTGGGTATAAAATGATGTAGAAAGTTAGCCTTTCCTTGCAGGCTCTAGAGTTGGTGCAGTGAGGATGGAGAGGGTAAATTTACAATGGCCTCAACTTTTAGTGGATCCAGGAGAATATAATCATTGGAAATGATGAAGGTAAGGAGTCGCCCTGATTCCATGTGGGAAACACATTTGTGCGAATTTAACTGAATGTTATAGTGTCTACAGTATAGAAAAATTTGCTGAAGATGGTCTGGGTGATCTTGCACTTATGAAAATGAGCAGGAAGGTCATCCAGGTAAGGCTTGAAAATGTTGCAAATATCATGAAACACATAGGACATTACCCGTTGAAACATGGCTCCAGCATTTTTGAGGCTGAAAGGGAGTTTCTTGTACGTGAACGTACCCCATGGGCAGATAAAGGTTGTCTTTTCTTGATTGGCTAGTGCAATATTAATCTGGCCAGAACTAGAAAAAATGTCCATAAAGGAAAATATCTCGCTCCCAAAACATTCATCAATGATTTGATCAATGAAGGGAGTAGGATAGTTGTCTTTAGGATAGGCATGATTAAGATCTCAATAATCCATGAAAACCTGGATCATGCCTTGTTTTTTAATCACCGGAACAATATTTGACACCCTGTCTGTAAGGGGGATGGGATAGATGAACCCAGCCTTGAGAAGCTTTTCAACTTCACCCCTAATGGCAAAGACCTTCCTAGGGTTCATCGGGCGAAGCCATTGGCGAACGAGATTTGTGTGCAGATATATTGGTATTTCATGTACCACAATGCTAGGATCAATGTCAAACATTTCTTCGTAAGACCATGCAAACACATCATGGAATTCCTGAAACAGATGAGTATATGTCTTGATCTCATCCAGAGAACAAGATACCCTAATATGAACATGTTCAACAATACCAGGTTTGATAGAAATGTCAATCGACATCGTTTGGGTAATATTACCCAAATTTCCTTCTGACCATACTTCATGAGTAACAGTTGGTGGTGGAAATGAGGAAGAGGACTCTTTGAAAGCGGTAGACATGATTGTCAAACGAGGCAAGAATGAGGAGCAATGATGAGTATTGATCCATGGTGGTTCCTCGAAAGACATGATTTCCATGATACCTTCATCAGCGGGGAAGGTCTTGACTAATGGATCAAACGATTCCAAAGTGCCAAGCCAGGGGGATTGAGAGTACATATCAAGAGAGGTCTTCGACATATGAGAATCATAGGATGTAGAGTTCGAAGCTGAAACAATTTCCACATAATTGACTTCAATGAGACTAAGTGGCATAACCTTGCCCCACGTATCAACAAGATTTAATGTAGGTATGACCCAGGGATCAAATTTGACCAAAATCATGTTAACAGAGGCAACATGAGGAGGTGGGAGTGGAAAAATTCCCATTAAGGCAAAATCTTTGAAGAGACCTACCACCACACTCTCATAGGGAGCACCAGAGTTCTTGATGTACGGAACATTGCCATCTGAGGAGGAAGAGGCAAAGAAAGACAGTTGATTGATGGTGACAATTTTCCCTTGATGGGGAAAATGAATCACACAAAACAAGGAGGATGCCACGACATGCATGGCAAGAGTCCAACTTCAGCCGAGTAGAATATTGTAATTGAGATTGGCGTCAATAATTTCTACTTCAACTTGCACTGACTTGCCTTCTGGGGTGATGCCAAGGTTAGGTAAGACACCGAAGCATCGCAAATCATGCCATCAAAAGCTTCCAAAGTGTTCAAAGACTAGTTCAGTGTAGGGGAACCAATAGCCTTCCAACATGCAGTTGACATGATGCAGGTGGAATCACCTTCATCGATGACAGTGTTGTGGATGGTCTTCTCATTGATGACTACCTGAATAATAAAGACAATCTGATGAGGGAGCCATGGAACATGGTTATCTAGATCAAAACATATCAAATTGGAATCGCTGGGATCGATTCCCCCAATAGTTGACAGCAAAGATTTCCGCTGCAATGTGCAGCTTTGGAGTACCTCGTGAGCCGACATGGCTGACGGCGCCTGAGCCAAATCCTCAACAATATTATAGTGCTGAGCGGCTCGAGCATTGGGATTGTATGAGGATTTCTGCAGTACACCTCGAGAGAGTGGCCGTGTAGCGAAATTAGGGTTAGGGAGCTCAATTTTCAAAGGGCCAGAACTTGGGGTAGAAGAAGAAGGTGCAACTTCTTTCTCTTTCCTGGTTGCTAGAGCTGGAATTCGATAATCCTTTGATTAGGTAGCAACATTAATAGGCGTGCTCATCAAGAACACTTGAGATCCAAAGGAAGCAAATCGGGGTTGGTATACCACTTGGGTCTGTTGAGACAGAAAGGACTCTTTGAGGATAGTAGGGGTCCCTTTGAGCAGGTGACTAATTTGAGATCGTCGAGGACAATCCTTAGTGTAGTAATCCTCCTCACAAATGAGGCAGGGATAATTAGGTTTCCGTTGCGAAGATTCGCCAACAGACGATTTGGGAGGGTCTTGTTTCAGGGCATTGACTTCAGCTTTGCCTTTGCCTTTCTTGTTTCCTTCGATGATTTGTCCACTGCAGTAGACTGGACAATGTCAACCTCTGAGGTTTTACCAGGGCCTGGTGGATTTTGGGATGAACTATTAGGAGCAACATTCAAGACCGACTTCTGTTTGGAAGACGTTTTAGCAAGGGTCTCGGATACTGAACCAATAACTCCATCGACGAGAGGAACAATTGGTGACTTTGATGCTACAAGATCGGATGATGGTCGTGGAGCATTGGGTAATAACTCTTATAAAGTGCCAAATTGAGAGTAAACTAGATCCAAGTACTGGGCACGAGCGATGGCATTCTCTTCAATGACGCATCGACCCATAGCTATATTGTGAGCAATTGGGACTATGAATGATTTGGTAAACCATTAAGTGAGAAACTAATCAGTAATCTCGAATTTGATCATGCAGCGTCTACATCTCCATTCATGGATGTGATCAGAGATGTGTGTCACAGTATCTTGCTTAAGCGATGTGAGCAAATAGGTGCCAGTTTCATAACAAAGCAGCAACTAAAAATGCGTGAGGAAGGCCATGGCTAATGAGTTTAAGTTATGGTAAATACTTCGAGGTAACTCAATGTACCATTTCATTGCAGCACCCATGAGGGTTCGTTGAAAAAACGAAGACGAATGGAATTGTCCACGTACGAGTTCGACGAGCACTAGAGGTGATATGTCATCACATGGGCTTGAGGATCTTCTTTAGCTTTTCCATTGAACTTTAGGAAATCACTTGGTATCTTAGATGTCACTAGAGGCCAATACGGTGAATGAAGGATAAGATCATTCGTAAGGCATGATACATTTGGCAACTTGAGTGTAGCCAAGAAAGGTAATTTAGTGTTAAAAGGCATGGGAGGTCGATAAGTGGGCCCATAGGGAGGAGCCCATTCTTGCTGGTAAGTACATCCAGCCTGACTACACCCCGATTGCAGATTACCTTGACCATAGGGAGGATTTCGACCTTTAATACCTTGAAACTATCCAGGCATAGGTTGTTGATAAGCATCCTACAGGTTAAAAGGTTGTTGAGCCTGTTGACCTTGGACATATGGATATGGAACCTATTGTCCTAGAACATACAGCTGATGAACTTGCTGTCCCTGAACAAGAGGATTCTTGACCTGGAGTCCTTGAGCATAAGGTTGATACACTTTTTTCCCTTTGACAAAGGGATTTTGTACCTGATTCCCTTGGTTAGTAGGATTCTGAACCTATTGACCTAGGACATGAGGATTTTGGGCCTTCTACTATAGGATTTGACCTTGCCTCTGTCCTTGCAAGGGTTGACCTTGTTGATATGTATACAAGGGTTGCTGCTACCCTGGTTGATTTTTTTGTTGCAAGGGTTGACCTTGCAGTTGCAAAGTTTGTCCCTGGGGTTGTAGAGGTTGGCCCTACAAGGACATGGGTTGAGAGGTGTGCAGAGCATGTTGCATCTGTTGCTACGTGGCTTACTACAATTGTTGTAAGGATTGACCTTATGGTTGTTGCAGCTGACCTTACTGCTAGATAATTTTCCCTTGTTGTTGCATGAAGAGCCCTTGCTGCCACAAAGGTTTCCCTTGTGGTAACAAAGGTTGGCCTTGTTGTTGTAGAGGTTTTCCTTGTTGTTGCAAGGGTACTTGAACAGTGCCTAGGAAATTACCAAACTGAATCTGGCCATAGTCAGGCTGGATGTACTGCCCAGATTGGAGGGTGTAAGTTTGATTAACGAATCCTTGAAAACCATATGGAACATAAGGATTTTGGTATTGGACCTCAGACCCATAGGGCTACTGATACTGAACATTTCTCGATCTAGACAGACCAACAGGATTCTAAGCCTGTTGGTACTAGACATTGCTTGACCCAGTAGGATCAATAGGGTTATAAATAATACCAGAAGAGGGTTGGTTTATACCAAGCATGTGAGCTTGTGAACCGCTCACATTAGTGGCACCTGACACCATAGAAACATTCAGATTCTGCCCCCCAAGCAGTGCACAATCTGGCCACTGACTAGTGGGATAGAGGAACTGAGAGAGGTAATCTTTGAAACTATCGGATGTGTTTGACATGTAACTAGGATCGATGATACAAGAGTATTCGGAACGGTGGGTTGCACTGGGGCTGAAGTAACGGCCTGTTGGGAAGTCGTGTTCACGATGAATGGACCTGACGTAGGCTTGATGCCTAACGCCCATATAGGATTATGGTAAAGTGATGAGGCACTAGGTGTGCCTAAAACCAAGTGCCCTAAAGACACATAGTTGGGCGGAAAACTGGCGAGAATACCTTCCAAAAAAGGGAAACCCTCAGAAGGAAACTACAATTGCAATTCTTCTCCCTCAATAGTGTGTGGAGTAGAAACTTTGGACTCATTCGAAGAAGTGACTGGAGCATCGTCTTTGGGTTCCATGTTTGAAAACAAACGACAATGAATGGACAAACGTGTACTGGGGGGATAGTTCCAAAGGAACATCCGGCTGGTCGTACGGACTGTAAGGACACTGTGGGGATATCTCAACAACGTCAAATAGAGAGTATGGAGGATAGATAACCAGTCCAAGCTGATCGTTAGTGGTTGGCAAGTTCTCTGGAGTTCGAACGGGATTGTTTGGAGATTCCTGGCCAAGATCAGCAGATGAGCTTGTATCGAAAGTAGGCGGAGGATGAGATGACAATGGTTGAATGCTCAAAACAATTGCGAGTTCAACATTTTGGTCCTTGAGTGACTTTGGTAACTCAGGAAGTGACTCCTCAGATAATCTTTCAGACGGTGGAGAGGAAGAGGAATTGGTGAACCAGATGGTTCAGCCATGATAACCTTGTCTCAGTCGATGGAACAAATAACTTCAAGGCTTTAAAATGTTCCTTTAAGGAAACTCACGATTTGGTAAAAAAAACTAACAAGATGTTTTGGATCGTGGGCAATCAATTTTTAAGATGCATAAAAGACTGATGTTCTTTCATTTTTTAAGAGTCGAGAAACAGACAAAGATGACTCTATCGCTTTCAATTGGAAACGAGCTCGAAAGGACAAGTGCTTGAATGATCTTTTAAGTTTAATGACTAAAAAAGATCATATGACTACTCTCGATGATCTAGGTAAACAGGATTACCAAGAAACAGTGAACTGCAGAATACCTACGGGTGAACCAAGAAGTACAAGCAGACAATCTCCCTGAATGATGTGTTCGGTGTATCACGTTTGCAAGGCAGCCAACTCGGCTTCCTAAGGATAAAAGGATTGCAGCCTAGTGGGATCTCCTATTATATACTCGACGGTACGGGGAACACAAATCCATACTAGCGTTGTCTAATGTCGAAGCTAATGATGACTACTAGGTTTAAAGACACTGAAACACATCTCTAGCCTAGACCTTCTAGATATGATTGTTAATGTCAAATCCACCTTAGGTTAATTGAATTCATTTTAAAGTTGATCTTCAGTTAAGTTTTAATTTTCAGGTCTTAGTGATGCTACTCGAGAAAACTTAAATGCAACTAAATGAGACAAGACCCTTTCAATTCGGTGAAATCTCTACACTAGAGAGGGTAGAAACTACTCAATCAAATGAAAACAATCAAGAAACTGAAAATGAAATGATCTTTCACTACCTTACTTTTTCAAAAAAATAAATTAATGAAAAATGCATTCCAATTCCTAATTTCCTGACAAGAACTTATCTACTAGTCCATTCAAAAACAAAAAATTATCTTCCTTTTTCAAATAATAATGCAATTCTAGTCTTTTAAAAGATGCAAATTATCGTAACATAATGATGCAACAAGCCAGAATTTCATACTTTTTCATGAAACAACGAAACAAACTTTCGCACACAATCTTTCAGTGAAAAAGTTTTCAAGACAATAAGCTCTTCAAGCATATGAAAACATGAAAAGAGAATTTCATTCAGATCAATGAAACATTGACTTTACCAAACACAAGACCAACAATGTAATCTATGTCGAAGAAGAAACGCTTAGGCAAGTAAACGAAACTTTTTCAAACTGTGCAAAAAGAGGTCAAAGTCGTAAAAGATGGCCAAAAACACAATGCAAAGAGTAAACACACCTACAACCCGACTTAGTGAGTTCACAAACTGCTAAATGGGCAACCAACTAGATACCCTAGTGTCGATGGCCACTCAATGACTCAATCAATCAAGTATGAAGATGACAAGCCAACAAGCAAACAAAACCAAATGAAAAGTAGAATTCTAATTAGGGAGAAAATGGTAAAAAAGGTCTATGGTGTCAGAATCACAAGAGCAGAACGCACTGGCCAAGATTGGGGTCAAGCCCTAATCTTAACTTAGAGGCATCGGTGTGACTGCTTAATTGAAAACAAGTGCCAAAGGGTGGTCAGCGCGATTGTTCCTCAACAATTCATGCTAGTTAGTGCGACTTTCAGTGGATTAAGCGCGCTGATCGAGGTAGCTAAGGGGAAAAAAATGAAAACAGGGACCAGATCTTCTACTATGAATTTTAGACTCAGACCAGTAAACAGGAGAAAAGAAACAGGACCAAAGGGAAAATGTGGAACTAGAAAAATTCCCACGAAATCATGAAATCCAAGATAAAAAAAATAATTGGTTCCCCAGTGGAGTTGCCAATTTGTGGTGAAGTAAAATTATAAGTGCGGACACAAACAAATTCCTCTAGCCCGATAAAGGGTCTAGCCACAACAGATACGTTCTATGGAAGATTTCCTTAGGTTAGAATCAATCAAGAGGGCCTACCTCTTGGTCGCTTATCCTGTTTGATGATGTCCTCGCTTGCTCACTTCATCTATGTTATAAGGGAATAGTGTCCACTCGGATGTTGCTATTCCCACTAAGATGGTGGCTATCTTAGAAACAAACAATCAAAGTCTACTATTGCTTCCTTTTATGAAAATAGATGAGAGGAGAACCAAGAGGGCCAACCTGAGTCTTGCACTTGATTTCCTCTCCTTCTTGATAGAGTTTTGCTGCTTCTTCTTTGTCTGCCCAGCTTCAAAAGGACCTGTGGAATCACAGCAACATACTACTATGCAAGAAACAAGGATCTAAATTCATAAATTATGTAGGATCAGATGTGCATTAACCATATACATGCATATATAAACAAGTATACAAGAATATGGAAGGAAACAAGAATAGCTTTATTCAGATGAAAAGTAGCAAGAGGATTACAACCATGAGCTCTGACCCAGCATCATCCTCCGGCTAAGAAGCCCTTCTTCACCTCAAGAAAAGCTAGATCACCCAACACTGTGAATGTACACAATAATACCAACAGTGCTTCTCTATAAGATACAAAATTCCAGCCTCTGGATCTCTATGATGAGGGATCCATATATAGATGATTACAGATAGGTGAGTCATCTTTTGGGATATTGATTAGTGTCTTCTCTCTGATAGTTCCTGCTTCCACTTGGAGAATGATGATCTCTTACTCATCCCTGGTCGAAAATGGAGAGGCAAGTGTCAGAGGGGAAGCTTCTGGAAGATTCCATGATCTTCCACCTCGTATTTTTGTCCCTGCTATTTGTCCATCCATGACCATCGCACCCTACAGAGGAGCAAATCAATATTCATCGCACCTTGTACATTGGGAAGGTGATATGCATCGCACCCTCTGCATTGAGCTTTTAGTATGGTCCATTTTTGACCATTTATGAGCAGTTTTCAGTGGAGAACTCCTGGGAGATGATGTAATCAATTGACCTTGTTCCTTTAGGCAGTGAAGCAAAAATTTTAGGGACTTAGGAGCCCTCAGTTTATGGACATTTATGATTGGGGTTGAAGTGCCCAAAAATGTCTATAACACTACCTTGCCCCACGGGACATGACTATATCCCTGAGTTGATTTCCCGGACCCAATCTTCCTTCTCCAATTGATCCAGCAACGAAAACCTAAAATCAAACAAAATTCTCTGATCTACTATACCTAGCCTAAAATCAGCATTCATGTCAGTCATCTCAAGCCCTAGTTTCCAATATCTTAATTGAGATTGACAAGGAGAGAGCCCTCTCTCGACCTGGTAAGGCTAGCTACTAGATTAAGCGTGGTTTGATGTTACCCTAGACCTACCTTCCTTCAGCCTGAGGTAGATTTAGGCTCTAACATAGTGGCGACCATACTGGGGAACGTAGTTTTATGTTCCTCAACAAAATGTAATCAAGTTCAGATCTGATTGTTGATGGTGAACAACGATCAGACACAGCAAGGCTGAAATATTTCACCTGGTGACTCTAAATTAGTTTTGAGATCAGATCTAAGGACTCCACTGGAGGATGAACCTGGCCAACAAAATCATGAAAGGACAACATGGAAACATCAAGTATTCAAGTTGGAATTTCATCCAAGACATTATGTTCTTTGCTATAAATTATTTCTTCTTTTTTGCCGAGAATTTGAAGAAGGTTTTACAAAGTATACTGTGTTCAAGAAAAAATCCAAGACCTACCTTCCTTTAGCATGAGGTAGATTTAGGCTCTAACAGGATCCCCAATGGAGTCACAAGTTGGTTGTGAATTAAAATTATAAGTGCGGACATGAATGAATTCCTCTAGCCCGATAATTGGTCTAGCCACAGTAGATACATTCTATGGAATATTTCCTTAGGTTACAATCAATCAAGAGGGCCTACCTCTTGGTCACTTATCCTACTTGATGATGTCGTCACTCACTCACTCGAGCAATCTCTCACTTCCTTCTTCAAACTCCTGAAACAAATAAACAACAACAACACACAAATATAATAATAGACAAATTTCAATTCAATCTACTTAACAAGTCAAGAAACATTAAGACATGGATATGTAATATTAAAAAACATGTAGGAAATCAAACAATAATTGCATATATTAATATTAAAGGGAGATTACAACCATTCATCTTGACGTTGCAGTCTTCCTCCAACAAGACTAGGTTCCCACACACTTCTGCTAGCATTCCACAATGGCTTCAAACAACAATAGTTTTAAAGCTCTTCCCTTTAGGTTTCACTCCAAACCAAAACACACTTCTCCCTCACACAAATAGATAGCTACAACTAGTAATAGCTTGCTTGTCTACTACAAAATAGCATCTACACTTTGCAACTATAACACTCACATTCAGCCAAAAACTATAACTACAACCAAATTGTGCTTAGGAAAAAGGGAGGTTTATATAAGAAATATGGATGGGAGTTGGATCCTCTTCTCATGGGAGAAGGACTTATCCCTTGAGGTAGTTCCATCATTATAGGGGAAAGGAGCCCAAACTGTCATCCTTGAACCCATCCAACCAAACCATTTACCAGACTTTCGTTACGGAGCTTCTAGAGCTGGAAGCTTCAACTCTAATTTAAAAAACTTTCCATAACATCACTAACATGACTGAAACATAGCTCAGTCACTCCAGTCAACGTGAGGAGTAGTTCTAATCTTTGCACATCGGTGTGTGGGAGAAAAAGGCCATTAGCACTGGTCGTGTAAAGTGGGAAAAACAGAAGTTTTAGGGGAAATGGTGCAAAATGGAAATGATATGCTCATGAAAAGGGACACAATGGGAGGTTCTTCGTGAAGGCAAAGCATGCACGGTTCACTATAGAGGTCCTCTAGGATCAAGGAACGATGAGTATAGGTACAATGACAAAATGTTGTGTAACAAGCATTTGGGTTATCATTAGAGTATTTAATGTACCGGGTTAGTGTGCGATCTAGCAAAGCATTAACCAGTGTTGCCTTCTTTAGGTGATCATCTGTAATGCCCTAAGATTCCCATACATCTTTCACGACAAACCAGACAAAGGCAACTTCACTGAATTTTCCATGCTGAACTGCGGTGGAGGTGGAAGTGGTATGGGTGAAGTCACAGGTGATGGTGGTGAAGTTGGAGGTGGTGTGGGTGGAGGTGGCGGTCGTGGGAATCCTTGTCTTATTAATTGAATAGCACTTCATAGAGAAGCCTACGCTACTCCCTCTTCATCACCCAATGGAGGTGAAGTCAATGGACTATATTCAGGACCCTTTCTTCCTTTGTTCCTATAAGTTTTTCCACTTTGTGTAGCTCCAAACATCAAGGTAGTTGCATAACCCGTTTTTTACAAAATAACATCTTAATCCAAGTATTTAAAGACTTCAAGTACTTACCTCACGTTCCTTTAAAAAAACGCTACTCTACCTCGTTGTAGCTGAATGATGTATTGCCTACAAATTCAGTCACAAATCCTACTATGATGTGATTGATCCAATGATCGATAGCACAGGTGATCTTATCCTCAGAGGATTCCAATCTCTGTACTAACTCTGGGGTCCAGACAATAGGATCATCAAGTCTCCACCTTCCTTTTCTGTCCACTAGCTTCATGATCCACTCATATAGCTCAACTGGAAAGGAACAGAAAAAGATCTCATGGATCTCTATGTATAGGTACCTATCCAACCATTGTTCCGTTGTCAATCATGGATTTTTGTTCTCCTATGTGATGAATTCACGGATTTTCCTATCCAACTAGTCTCCAATCTCTTTCTTAGTTGGATTCCAGTGATACGACATCACACATCTCTTCTACAGATTTCAGTCCTGACAACGGAACCATTTGTTGGCTTGGTGGGCCCTGACCCAAGTTCAGCCTTAGTTAGCCAAACAAATCCCTACACTACTGGCCCTTTTGGCATCAGCCCGTGGAGCACAGACCAAAGTCTCACCCAAATTACTATGGGGGATGCTAAAACCAAGTCTCCGCACCCTGAGATTGTCATGATGTCAGTTTATTCCTTCTATTCCTGCCCTCACGCAGCTTGTTAAGTTCTATGGCCTTGTCAGTTTAGCCCTTTATTGAACTCTTCAGTACCTTCGCGAAGGGGTACGGTTGACCTTCACGTAGCGCTATCCTGCGATTCAGGGGCTTTCGCGCTACTAGGGCAGCATATCATGCAGAGTCCCAAACTAGCTTAGTGTCTTACTTATCTTATTAAACAGTCACATTTAGTACCACGTAAACAGATATACTTACTTGCATTCAATTAACCAACATAATTACATGCATACGCGCACCACATAGGCATTATAAATGAAATTCATACACAATATGAAAATATGTATTAACATGAAACAAAGACACAAAGTTTGTAGAATACTTCTCTTTGTTGATATCTTTAGATGATTACAGACTTTATCTGCCCTACACACACAGCTGCAAGGGTCCGCGGACTCAGCCGCGGACTTCTACCCTAGGCCTCTATGCACTCAGCTACAGAACCTCTACCTACACTAAGACCCGAAACTTAGACTTCTTTGATTATCGCTCAAGGCTTCTTACTTCTCACAAAAATTTATTATGATTTCCTAGAGCTTACTTAGCTATTTTCATAAAATCCCATGGTCCATGGACCATGGGTAGATATTTACAGTCGAATTTACACTTTACAAAATAAGGGTGGAAAACCCTTTATGACTCATGACACCTTCACACTCCGCGACCACAAAATGCAGATACTTTACACTTTATTACAAAACTTGACCCAAAACATGGGCTTTTAGCCCCAAAACTGTCCTTGGGGGATCTCGTTCCCAACAGTGCTGAGCAGGTTACGGAAGGTGCTTAATCTTTATTAGTATTGCATACTATGAAAGCATTGATTCTTTACCTCTAAACAATAATTTGATTTATAGTGTATGGAAAGGCAGAGTTGAAAGAAACTAAGTTTTCCTAGATATCCAAACTAAATTGTAGTTAATCATATGGAAGAATGCAAGTAAAAAATGTTTAAAACCCAACAAAATGTATTTAACCTTATGAAGATGGTTGAAACTTTATAAATGTAGAGGAGCTTATAAAGACTAACAATCCAATAAACTATTCCCTCAAATAGATTATAACTTCATGGGGCTTTAAGATAGACTGATATTCAGTTTTATCTTACCCAATTATCTTCAAAAAACTTAAATACAATTAGAATAACAAAGATGAAGTGAAAACAGTAAGACAAACTCACAAAGAGACAAGTTGTTTGAAGTAAATCTGGAATCTTTTCATTAATGTGAAGTGAATTCAGTTTGATACAACTTCTCTTTAGAAAAACTCGTGCAAGGGTTCAACCCTTAATACATCAAGTTACTGTTTATATATACAAAAATATAAGACCCTATAAACATATGAACTTATTTACAAAAAATAGTACAAAAATATAGAACTACTTAAACTGTTGAGATGATGGCACTATCTTTGACGAAGTTGTTGATGACTTGGCCCCTAATATTTCGTCCTATTGTCTATCTGTTGGATATAAAATCTTTTACTCGATGGTATCACATTATTCATCCCATCTTTCATCAACTGGTATAGAAATATTTTTTTGCTTTCTATATACCTCATCTACCTCAGTATACTTCTCGAAAGTGGGCTTGTTGATGAAGATATGCTTGATTTCATGTTTAATTGTTAAATCAAACCCTAATGCTTCAATAACCTCTATCCCTATGACATGCCCCTTAATACCTGCAAACTTTGATGTATTTGTGGCAATGCTATAAATCTTCTCATGGTAATATTCCACGCTGATAAGTTTGTCATTTGGTGCTACTAACACTCGCAGTCCTATTTAATTTAGTAATTTGAATTTAGTTTGAAACCTATGGACAATACCTTCCAGAGCTTGAGACTTGTTTTCCAATTGGGTCATTAAATTTCTCTTCTGTAACACCTTTTTGATCTCTGCAATGGTCTCTGTTTTGTTTGCAAACTAAATCTATTCCAACACTAACCTAGTCTTTGAATTCAAGATTCAGATCATGGAAGTGGCCTCTGTTGGTTTTTGTCCTAATGTTGTTATCACCTTCTCAATGGTTTTTCTGCATCTATCGATTAACTCTTCTTGCTCAAATATAATCTGGATAGATGACCAAACCTCATTTATGGCATGATTGATATCTGCCCAGATCGTTTCCTTGGCTTGGGCCAAGGTGTGAGCCATTAATGACTGTTTTCCAAATTGTCAATCTTCTTGGTCGTTTGGTGAGATTTCTTCATTTCTTCAACCAAAAGAGAATCATTTTTAATCTTTTGAGCTTCTCCATATTTGAGCTTTTACTAGAGCTTGTCATTTTCCTGTCTCTGAAGAGACAAGTCCTGCACAACATTATTTAAATCTTTAGGTGTTTACGTCGAATACCCTGTTGTATCTGCAACTATGATGGGTATGATTGTCACAGGAGTTGTAATTAATTGTGCATCTACTTCTTTTTCTTTAATGAGTTCCTCAATCTGTTCCTCCATCTCCTTCATCTGTATATTTTTCTCAATAATCATTTTGAGCAAGTCTTCCTTATGTTGTTCACTTTCCTCAATCTCTTTTGCCAATGGATCTTTTGTATAAGGAAATTTAAGTTCTTTTCTAAGTTCTGCAATGTATGCATTCTTCTTCTTGATGATCTCCTCCACTACTTTGACATCACTAGGATCATATCCTATCTTAATCAACAAATATTCCAATGTTTTAATTCTAGTGTGCTTTGCTAATGAATAAATCTTCTTCAATTTCAACTGAGTTTGGACATTTGAAAGGGATGTCCTTAACTTTGAAATCTATATGGAAGTATTTGTCATGGTGGAGAAAATAATTTCTCCAGACTCTTTATGCATATCCATTTGATCAATAGGATGTATTAATTTTCTATGAAATGAGAAAATGGTTTTCTTATAATTTGCAGAAGTCTTTGGAGATGGCACTTGAGCCTATAAGAATTTCATTTGCATTCTTCCCTTTTCACTGTGAAATGTTGTTCACAACCTGTGCTGGGAGGTAGAAGTCTACTTCCAAAATTGAGCATAGGTGTTGGCCTTTAGGGCTTCATTCTTCTGCTTAATCTGCAAAAACTTGCTAAAGATATTGGGGTCATATAGTTCAGCCAAGTCTATTGACTATGACTTATCTGTAGGATTCTATGAGGCTGAAGAGGATGGAGTATCAAGGAGGTGCTCCTTTGACCTTGTAGAAAACTACAAACCACTCATGACGATAGTCTGCTGCTCATCCTCATTTTGAATTGACACATCTAGGATTTATGTCTTCTGCTAAATAATAAACTCTTGAGCACTTATTTCTATACAGGCTAGAGATGAGGTTTCTTCTCTTTGTCTTTCCCCCTTTTTGTCTTGACGTATAAGAGTGTGAAGGGTAGTTGTAGACAAAGTCTGCTTCTCTTCTTCTTGAAGTGTATTCTCCTCCCACTGGTCTTGATTCATAAATTTCTCAATTTCTAGACTAGGGGTATGATTATAAGGTATGGTTTTGAGCTCCATGCTTGGATTGGAAATAATACTGAATGGATCATATGACCAGGTGAAACTAGGCTAAAAGTTAAAATACTTGAGAGTAGAATCTACTTCAATGCCTGTTGCCCTAGTATTGCATATAAATGGGCCTACTTAAGTTTTGATCTTGAATTGTGATTTCCTTTTCCCTGAAACAAAATGGACTTCACCCATGTTTATCATATGTCTTATATATTCCAGAGAGAAAATTCTCATTGGAACATACTTTGGAAACTTGTATGGATCCAATTCACATCAATATACTCTTATTTCCATGTAATTATGGTATAAATACCAATCTCCAGACTTCGTCTACTCGTCAAGTGTAAAACTCTTTTGATTTCTGCACTAATCCCAGGCTCATCCTAACTGCTAAGAAGGCCTCCAACCGTATGAACAAAATTGTCAAAGAATAATGCAAACTTAAACTTAGTTGAGTTTATTATGACTAATGGGGTCCACTATGTCACTGCTTGATTGATGCCCTGATCATCTTGTGTGTGTAGGTTTATTGGAAACTTGTCACCCTACTGAAAAAGAAGCATGTAGACTAGAATTGATGCATAACTGAATATATCTTCAGTAGTAATTTTAATCATCTGTTCATATATATTATCAACCAAAATTGTCTAAAATTATACATGAATGTTGGTTTGTTCTTAGTCAAGAAAATGGATAGAAAACCTAAGATATGCTCATCTACCCAGCGGTCTGATGGATAGCCTAAAAGGCAAGAAACTAGGGAAATTGTCTTCTTGGATTTCTCAGGGAACATGGAAGCTGGGCAAGGGGGATTTTTCTTAGGAAGCTGACAGTCTTTTGGGATAAAAATCTAAAAAATTTGAGCTCTTTGAGGAAAGGTTAATTTATGATATAGGTCCATTAGGACAACTATAGAAAAATGGCTACGGGAGTCATTTTGAGGAATCAACATCATCTGGTTTATGGTTTCTGGTGTAATGGAGACAAAAATGTCTGCATTTTGAACCAAAATGGTTCTCTATAGTGGATTATACCTGGCTTGACACCACATGACCAGATTAGGGAAATAATGGGTCTAAGGAAAGATAAACATAGGCAATAATGAATCTCAAAGGTTAATGTCATTGTGCTAATCCAGATAGTTTTTCTTTAACCAGTGATCTAAATCGAACAAGTTTAATTCACACTCGATGTCAGCAATATTAAAGTATTGGTCACCTAAGGACATACGGTCTAGGTCTAGGGTAGCAAAAGTCTTAGGATTTTCATCACATTTGGATTTGTTGCTAGAAGACTGGGCTTTTCCCTTTGGTGCCATGACTATGGATTTTGAAAACAAAAGGATATCAGAGGACAAAATTATCTTTAACAGATACCTGGATAGACAAATAAATCTCTGTTGAGGGTATCTGGGCTCTAAATTGCCGAAATTTGATAGGTGTTGAACAATAGGAGTACAAAAACTTTGAACAATACCTGCAATTGAAAACAGTGATCAAAGTAGCTAGGGGAGCCACACAATATGTATCAAAGTGTTTTTATAGGCCTTAATGAATTACCATTAGGATGGAGCCATTACCAAATGTGATTTTAGGTTCATTAATGAGCAACGAAGGCCTGGTAATTGATAGGATTGTAACAAGTGAATGATAACGGGAATGAAGTAACGGGTAATAGATGGGAAAGTGGTGGAATATGATAGGTAGAGGGAGATGCGTGGGAGATATACTTGGCAAGAGAAGAGGAGTGATAGTGGATTTTGGAGGGGGGGAGGGGGGGAGGGGGCGACGCGGTAGAATGCCATGTTGCATGGTGTCGACGAAAAGCAATACCACTTTTTGGACCCCCCCCCCCTTGACGTTAACGTGAAATAGGACGGCGGGGTGCAAATTGGTTTCCCCATCATTGATCTAGGTAGGGAAAATCAAGGCTGTCAATAAGTGAGCTTTGGATATCGCAAAACGACAAGACATCAAATCATTTCCTGACGGAAAATAAACTAAAATTTAGAGCTTATTACATTACGCTAATCGTGTTTAAATGACATGATTAGTTTATTTTTCAATTAAATAGATATATCAAAGCATAAATATAACCTAAAGGCGCATTTGATCAAGCATGCCTTTTATTTTCTAAAGAAAATCCTAACTCTATTCTATTACAAATATACAATTGACAAAATTAAATACTTAGGTCACTTTTCTTCTAATCTATCCTTTCTTCTAATTTCAACCAAGATTGAACAGTTTGGTTGAATTATTTTCTAATCCTAAAAAATAAATTTAAACATGTTTGATCATAATTTTATTGTATGCTTCAAACATAATTTATTTCAAGTGGCATTTGAGCTTGCTCACTTGTGCACTTATTTTTCTTTTGATGGGGGTTTTCTTTTCATATTTTTTCACAAATTTTGATATTTCATTCTTTTATTCAATTATTTGTTTTTTTCATTTTTTCATACCCTCTTTTATAAATATCTAACTTATTAAAACTATAGATTTTACAATAGGCTCAAGCTTCTTTCATGCATCTTTGGTCACATGGAAATATATCGATGACCCAAAAATCCTAAAGTGACCAACATTTGGCCTTCTACTGGAGTAAGCTTCCTCTTGTCTCTTCATCTCAAGTATCTGATGTGGGCTATGGTTCTAAATAGAAACTGTTGTGTTGCATGCCTTAGCCCAAAAGTATAGTGATAGGCCCTAATCATGCAATATCACCCTCTCTGCCCCTATTATTCTTATATTCTTCCTCTCGGCCACCCCATTCTACTGAGGGTTATGGGGTGTCATCAACTCCCATTTAATCCCTTCCGCTACACAGAAGTTCTTAAACTAATTTAAGACATACTCACCACCATTATCACTCCGTAATGTTTTAACCTTCTTACTTGACTCTTTCTCCACCAATTCTTTAAATTCACAAAACTTTGTCAAGGTTTGATCCTTTTTTTGCATGAAAAATATCCAAAATTTACAAGAATATTCATCAACAAATATAACATAATACCTGTGGTTGGCCTTGGATTTTGTTAAGAATGGTCCACACACATCTAAATGGGCTCACTCTAGAATAGCCTCTACTTGAGTGTCTTTATCGTGTTGGTGTATTTTCCCAAAGTACATCCCTTACATGTATCAACTTGCTCAAGTGTACCTTTGGGAAGACCGGTAGAGATCTGTGGCAATATCTCCACAGCCCCTGTTACACAAAAATATCATCACCATGATTATTCGCAGTCAATATGGGTCTATCATCACTTATACTAGCCTCCTAAGAAAGTCTCAGACCTTAGCTCTTCATGTCAAGCTTTGCAAAAGAGAGAAAGACTTTGAAAATCAATATTACTCCGGTTCCGCACTTTCTCCTACTTTTACCTGTAGACCCACACCCTTTGTTCATATTACCTGCATACCTGCACGCTCTGTCTGTAAAGGGGTGGGTGTGTACCCCTGTAAAAGTCAAAAAGGCACAATTTTATCCTAAAAAACTCACTTTTGGGTTAATTCTAGATGTTTCTAGAAGGATTTTGACGTGGATTGTTCGCTCCAAGGTGGTTCATGCATCCCAAAAGAGAAGGAGCTAATCCCTTGATAGGAGGGAGCTTATCCCTTTGAAGGAGGACCTAGTAACTTCCCTCCATTGCACTACAAATTAAGGCATTGGGTCAGTTGCTGGGGAGGTTAGAAGCTGAACATTTTGAGGGTAAATGCTGATGGAATTGGGACTTCCTAGTTAAACTTGAGAGGAGAGATCACATACCTTTTGGTTTCATTGGGAAGTGAGTGAAACTTGTCAAAGTAGAGGAAACTTCTTGTCGGACCCTAGGAGGAGCTCGTACAACATCAAGTCACAGGTTGTAAAGTTCTTCTTCATTTGAATTAATACAATCAGATTCATCTTTCTCAACAAATTGTCTTATGTGGTTTGTTTCATAATCTCCTTGATCATTATGATGAATATGCTTTATGATATTGGATTTTCAGGTGCTATTTAATTTGGTTTGCTTGCTTTTGTTTGCAGAATTACACTTCAAGGAAGCTCATTTGGAGCGAGGGAGCGAGGATTCCACAAACTTGCATTGGACCCAAGGTAGGTATAAAACACTTGTTTGCCTTTGTTTTAATTGCATATTTAGAGAAAGATAGTTTTTGATTGGCTTGCTTGTCACTAGATATCAGTAGATACTAGGAAGGTCGATCTTGTCCGCAACCTCGACTCATTCCGCGTGACAAAATGGCGACTCCACTGGGGACTTGATTGTTTTCCTTGTTTTCACTTTGACCTGAGAAACTTTCCTTTTTGTTTCTGTTTTTGACTTGTTGTGTGTGGAATTGGATGGATTTAGTGGATCTAGGTTTGTTTTGGCTTTTCATAAATTTAGGAGAAGTCTACACTCTGTGCTTGTATCATAGTGCATACCTCTACACATGTTTACTTTGCACACAGCGCATGCACGCACCTGTACAAACTCTAAACCTGCGGACCCTGCTAAATTTTTTAAAAACTTGATTTTTCCTTTTTTAATTAATTTTATTTCGGTTTAGGTGTTGTTATCCTCTTCCCAGACCTGCTTGTGACTTGACAAAAGCTTTCCTTGGTCTAATTTCATTGGTGTTAGGGTTTTAGGTGAAATTCCTAGAATTTTTGGTTGCCTGTCTTGATTTTCATTTTGGTCGTGTAGTAGCTTAGAGCTTAGAAGCATAGAAGCCTCAAATCACCCTGGTTTTTATTGCCTTCTTATGAGTCTGACCATTTGTAAAATCAACCCTTGTTGAGGAATCCATCTTGAGTTTTCTCTTTCCAAAATTTCGAAAAACTTGTGTTAAAAGTTTGGATTTCATTTTTACAAAAAAAAAAGTAAAAGATTGCTTGTTTTTGACTGATTTGTGATTCTGGACAAGTTAGTATTTGGTTTGCTTATCACCAAGTAAAACATCCTTGAAAAGACAAAAATATTTTGTAAGCTTTTACTTCAAGTAGTTTTTATAGTTTGTAGATCTTAATATTTTCTTTGTTTATAGTTTTCTCAAGATTTGCTTTAGTCATAGTTTTGAGTGTTTTTATAAAAATTAAAAAATCTCTTTTGAAAAAGTTTGTTTTGGTAGCATTTGAGCGTTTGAATGAAAAAGGAATTTCTTGTGCAAATAACTAGTTGTCTCGTTTTGAGTGCATTGGAACAAAAACTCTTCTTTAAATTTGTTTGTTAAGAAAGATTTGTGTTTACAGGCATTTGCATTCTCAAACCCTTTCCTAGCTAGAAGTTCATTGAAGAGAAAAGATTGTTTGATCATCTTAAGTGCATCCTTTTAGTGATTTCAAGTCGAGCCTTCACACCACGAGTTTCATCTCCGTACCTCTTGACTTAATCAAAAACCAATAAAAATAACGCTTAAAGTAAAATTAATCTAGAAATCTTTTTATTTTCTAGGGCTCTATTACACCAACATAGCTTAGGCTAGTGTCTTCGAGTAGGGAGTACTTAACTCTCCAAGATAGTAAAACAAACAAGTAGTTGTATCTTGCGGTAGGAGAAATCCAATTGTTGCATCTATGCTTTGGGAAAGTTGCTCTTAAAGGAGAAGCATGAGATCGTGTCTGAACCAGTGTGGGAATCAATCCTTCCTCATTGGGAACGATGCCAGATATTCACGTATCACAAACGGTAAACCTCGGATTAACCATTGTCGACGAGTCTGGGGTCACTTGTTGGTAAACCTTGGTTTATGTCAAGGAGCCTTCAAGGGGATTGAGATTATTACTCTGCCCTTGCGTGCGTATCGGATCGTAGACTATTCCCCCAGTTATATTTGTTTCTGTTGGTAACCATAGTGACCATATTCTATAGGATTCTTCCTAAGGTGACGGTGGCGGGAAGATCCCACTGTACTTGGAGTAGACGTCAGCTAGACTCACTTGGATTTTCTGGGGGTTCTCTTCACTCGAGACGGTTAAGTGGAGAAACTTGTGCCAGTCTATTCATTACGCAGGTTGCCGGGGTAACTGTTCCAACCGCTATTTCTGTATTGAACTCTGTGATGTTGGATTTCATCACCAACTAGTGTTTTCGGTACAGAAAGCTACTGTTTGTGTGTGATTGATCTCCTAGATTCTTTAGGCATGTGATTCAATTTGTTTGGTCCTTTAGATGCTTTAGGTGGTTTTCATTGAGATTTTACTTTCTTTGCGTGTGAAGTAGTTAAAAGTCTTTAACTGTGGATGAATTACTAAGGCAGTCCCATAGACTTCGGGGCCAATCTCCTGAGTTTGTAAACGTGGCTGAGTTACTGAGGAAGTCCCGTAGGCTTCGGGGCCAACCTCATGAGGAAGTACTGAGCCAGCTTGAAGGCTTGAAAGTCCTCGTAACTCCTAGATACAATAGAAGTGGGTCACTTGAAAAAGGAGAATCTTCTTTGATAGTACATTATGATTCTCAACCGATAGTAGTTTCAGAAGTTACTGGTAGTGTTGCATCTACTAGTGATATAGGTGAAGAACCGAAAATATCTTAACCTGAATATGAAATTGCTGCTTCTCCCATATCAGAGTTTGCTTCTCCAGCTTCTAGTGGTCCTAGTTCACCTAGGGTAGAAACAATAATTACTCAAGATCTTCCTTATGGACGTATAGCTATTGAAGGACTTGCTATTTCGGACAACGAAGAAAGCATTCCTTTTCCAGAAGATTGACCTATATTATACCTTAGGGAGCGTGAATCAATCTTTTACAGTCCTCCTAGGAGCAGTGCTTGGTATTTTTCATTGACTAATTTTTTTGAAAACCCGGGACTAAGTTTTTCGCCACCTCATATTTTTTATCACCCAGCACCTAGAGATTATTATTCTTCGTTGAAAATGTCTAAGCAGTCATCCATGTTTTCTCAATCTCTGGAAACCTTTTTGTACAGCGGTCCTTATGTTCCTACCAGGTACCAGTCTATGTCTGGTACTTTTTCGGGAGAATCTCCTCAACCTATCGAACAAAAGTTATTAACTGGAAGTAATCGTACTAAACCGTTGAGTGTAGAAGATATTCTCATGATGTCAGGTGGCTAGTCTCTGCCTAGGGGTCAACCTCAGTATCAATATGCACCTCAAAATCAACCTCAATATCAATATGTACCTCAAGGTCAACCCCAGTATCAGTACGTGCCTCAGGGTTATCAACCCCAAGGTCAGTACCCAGCTCAAGGTTACCAACCACCTTCGGGTCAATCATATTATCAACCCTACCCTCAACCCAGTTATGGTCCTCAATATCCTCAACCTGTTATGGGTCCGTACCCCAGAATGAATTTAGTGTGGGGTCCATCTCAATCGCAACAGGTCTTACAACTGAATGTGCAGTTGTCATCTCAAACTGGACAACCCTTGGTTTCTGGTTCATCCCAGCAACTTGTCTAGTCTACTGTTCAAACTTCTGCACCTTCTGTAGTTTCTCAGTCTGGGCCAAGTACGCCTCGTACTCCGCCTCAAACATCTGCTGCGACTGCTGCAACATCTGCTCCATCTACCCCACCTTCTTCTGGAGTATCGATAGCTCCGGTTTCTACTATCCCTGTATCTACTCCTCAGACATCTTTACCTAAGTTTGGACCCACGGTCCACACTTTAGTTCAGATGCCTGTAGGAAGTACAGTTGTCACTACTCAACCTCAATATAATCAACAACCGTACCAAGGACAGTACCAATACGGTCCTGCTCCGCAGCAACCAACCTATCAGTATCAACCGTACCCTGGGTATACATATCAACAACGTCAGCAACCCCAGTATGGTCCGGTTAATCCTGGTTTTCTAAGAGGTCAAAATATCCCAAATGCGATTCCCATTCCTAGTTATCCTCGATATCCTCCTCCTGGGGTTGGTCTGCAAACCTCGAGTTTTTGGGACCCTAATCGTCAGTTACTGTTTATCGCAACTTTAGACTTGCCTGACTTGATGTGCCTTATGAATGATCCAATTAACTATCTTCAGTATTGGCCGCCAATGCCGCATAAGTTTCCCAGTGATATTCCTAAGTTCGAAGGTAAGCCAGGAGAAGACTCGTCGAACCATGTGATGACTTATCACCTCTGGTGTGCGTCTAATCCCATTTCAGATGATTCAATTTGTTTATGACTTTTCCAGCGCACTCTAATTGGTCTTGTGGCCAAGTGGTACATTGAGCTACCGCAAGCCACTTTTTATAATTTTAGTTAGTTAGCTACCTCGTTTTTAACTCATTTTCAGTTGTCGGTCAGATATGACAATGGCATGGAATTATTAACTTTGTTAAAGCAGTCAATGTCCACTTACATTTCATATCATATCCATGAATGGAGACGTCGACGGCGTTTAGTGAAAGTTTTTATCCCGGATCAGATCTTAGCTGAATGGTTTGTAAAATCTTTATTGCCCAAGATCATTGAGGATGTAGCTAAGGCCGGGGTAGTTACTGAGGAGCAAGTAATTGCTCAAGCACAGTACCTTGACTTAGTTATACTCAGTCAGGTACGTTACACGAGAAAATAGCTGATCTACCCAAACAAAATCAAATCGTTTCTTCTCCTTCAGGGTCTCATGCCGCTAATGGTATGATTGGTATAGTTAATACCAAAAGTAAGAAGAACTCTTCCAATAATTATTCTCCTATCCTAACCTTGCTAGATTCCTCGACAGGAGAGTCTTCTGTGGAACTTTCCACTGATATTCATGTTGTAGAGTCATCTATAGCTAAATCAAAAACTGGTGGTAAGAAGAAAGGGAAGAAGAAGAATAAAACAGATAAAAGTTCAAAAGGGAAACCTGAAAAAGCGGTATCAACTGATGAAAAATACAAACCTCGTTATCCATGTCTCATCTGTGATGAAGAACATTATATGAGAGACTGCCCTCATCGCGCAGAGGTTGTGAAAATTGTCAAAGGTTTCCAAACTCCTGTTGTCTTGAAGGACCCTTTTCCAGCTCAAGACAGTAAGATGATAGGTTCGTCCTCCAGTTCCAATGAAGAACCCATATTGATGATGTCCCATGTTAGGATTGCGACTCGATCACAAGATTATGGCAGTAAAAGTCCTGTTGATGGTAAAGAAGCAGAATCTTCTCATTCGCACCCATCAACCTCAGCTCCCGGTTCTGATCCACTACAGATCGAGAAACCTAATCCAGACTTAGTAATCAAACCGCCTGCCAAGGGTATACTTTGAAAGTCTACTTTCAGTCCACATGCGAGAGCAACTCATAATTATAACATTGTTGAGGATTTAGCTATTTCACCCTCAGCAATGTCGGCTTTGGAAGTGCTGCAATCCTGTGCGGCACAACGCAAGTTACTTTTGTCAGCTATAGGAGCTATTGACGTTCAGGACCCAAACCTTATAATCTTCGATCTAGAAAATAGTGCACCGTGCTTACCTCATCAGATGGCTGTCCAGATTCCAGTGATAGTCAAAAACAGAACTATTCATAGGACTGTAATTGATGAGGGAGCTTCCACGTGTATTATGTCGATACAGTGTTGGAGATCACTTGGTTTTGCTTCACTAAATCAATCCCTGATGATTCTAAAGGCCTTTGATTGCCGTGGGTTTCATCCTTTCGGCATTTTACAGGATCTACTATAGGTGTTGAAGGTAAAACTGTTAATCTAGATGTGGAGGTGGTTGATGCCCCTCTGGATTACAACCTTCTCTTGGGTCGTAGTTGGTTTTACGCTATGACAGCTATTGTTTCATCGATCTTTTAGCTTATAAAATTCCCTCATAATGGAAAGATCATAACCTTAGACCAGTTGTCATACTTTTCATCCGACCCAGCCTCTCCTGAGAGCATTCAGCATGTTGGTAAAGCGACGATCCCTTATAAGGATGTTGGTGTAGGATTAGTTAAAGATTCCGGTTTACTGGGCACTTTTCCTTTTCCTCCTATCAACGCATCGTCTTATACTGCAACCATTCATATGGTTTCATCAGAAACAATTGTTAATGATGATCTTTGGATCATACCTTCTGAATCTGAGATAGACTCATTCGGTACCTTTATGCCTTTGAGTCCATATGAACTTGCGTATCAGACTGTGCAGTCGTTTTCCAACACAACATCAACCCAAATCGACTTAATGAATGTGGTCCATGAGGAATCACTTTCGACATCAAACTTAGATTTAATAACGTTTTCTGAACTTGTTCATACGGATGAGAAAATTCGTGAAATCCTATGCATCGATGAGTTACCATGGGAAGATCTTCATCACAGATCTTCATTTTTACCCGAGAGCAATCGTTCTGAAAATGCTTTTTCATCAATTTTTACAACTGAATATGTTAAGGATGCTCAAAATCCAATGAAACATCCCGATTCTGAGTTAAACTTGGGAAATATTTCTCAAATTATTCCCCTTGACATTTCAGTTAAGCCTGGAATTGTTGAAAACATTCATATAGGTGCCTCTTGTATGGAAGATGAAATTCAAACATATAAGGCCCTATTTCAAGAATTCTGCAATGTGTTTGCCTGGTCATATGAGGAAATGCCAGGAATTGACCCAACAATTGTAATTCATGAAATCAAAACTTACCCGGATGCTAAACCCATCTGACAACGTTTGCGTCAGATTCACCCAAGAAAAGCTGCTGCAATTAAAGCAGAAGTTGAAAAATTACTCAAAGCAGGTTTCATTTATCCGATCCCGTTAACGGACTGGGTATTGAATATTATTCCTGTTAACAAAAAGCAAGGGACAATAAGAATATATATCGACTATAGGGACATTAATCGAGCATGTCCAAAGGACAATTACCCTACTCCCTATATCGATCAAATCAATGACGATTGTGCCGGCAGCGAAATTTTCTCCTTTATGGATGGCTTTTCGGGATACAATCAAATCAATATTCTACCTGCTGATCAACCAAAAACGGCATTTATTTGTCTGTGGGGGACATTTTCTTATTGCAAATTACCTTTTGGGCTCAAGAACGCCGGGGCAACTATTCAATGGGCCGTGTCTTACGCTTGTCATGATATTAAACACATTGTGCAACCCTATCTCGAGGACTTGCCTGCTCATTCATTACATCGAGCTGATCATCTCGTCCATTTAAGAGTAATTTTTATGAGGTGTAGGAATTATCAGATTAGGTTGAATCCCCACAAGTGTGTGTTCTGTATTGAAACGAGTCGGTTACTGGGGTTTGTTGTTTCGAAAGCCGGCATTCGCTTCGATCCCTCGAAGGTTGAAGCCATTATCAAATTGCCTCCACCTTCGAGTCTTCGCCAACTCCAAAGTTTGCAAGGGAAAGAAAACTTTTTACGTCGATTCATCGCTAACTATGCTGAGATCACAAAGGGTTTTACCCAGTTGTTGAAGCAGAATACTTCATTATTTTGGGACGAGATAGCTGAGAAATCTTTTGATGCGCTAAAACACGCGTTGACCCATGCACCGCTGTTGCATGCTCCCAACTACAACCAAGACTACTTCTTGTATCTCGCCGCTTCCTATTCCACCATCGAAATGGTGTTAGTTCAGGAAGATGAATTCGGTACTAAACATGTGATATATTACCTTAGTCACACGTTAAATCCAACTGAGATAAAATACTCACATGTGGAGAAATTGGCATTGGAAGCTGTTCAAGCTGTCCAATGTTTTCGTCATTACATTTTACTACGTAAAACTACAGTTATTTTTTATTGCAACCCTATGATCTATATTTTGACCAAGCAATTGCTGGGGGGTAAGTACTCCAAATGGATTGTTATCCTGCAGGAGTTCGACTTGGAATTTGAAAAGTCTAAGTCAAAGAAATCTTTAGTTTTTGCAGAATTAATGTGTGACTTCCCGCGTGCTGACATGGAAACTGTGGTGGAGGAGCCCAATGCGGACGAATCCTTGTTTCTAATCAGCACTTTAGATCCGTGGTATGGAGATATCATTGTTTATCTCCAAACCCAAACCTTTCGGCCAGATATTTCACGATCGGACCGTTGAAAAATACAATTCCAGTCCCAACAATTCAAAATTATTGGCGATACTCTTTATCGTCATGGGGCGGACTTTGTTTTTCGACATTGCTTGACTCATGAGGAAGCTGAAAGGGTCTTCAATGACTGTCACTCTAGAGCGTGTGGCGATCATATGTCTAGGTATGCCACTGCCCAAAAGATATTGCGCGTTGGCTACTTCTGGCCGTCTATGTTTAAAGATTGTATTATTGCGGTTCGGAAATGCCACAACTGCCAAATTTTTTATCGAAAGATGCGTGCTCCACCTGCTCCTCTTCACTCTATCATTGCCATTGGCCCTTTTGCCAAATGGGGTATCGATTTTATTACATGTAACCCTCACTCGTCCCGGGGGCATGCATATATTATCCTTGCAGTAGATTATTTTACCAAGTGGGCTGAGGCGATGCCTACATTTGAGATAGACGGCAAAACAGCTGTGATTTTCGTATTCAATCATATCATTGCTAGGTTTGGAGTTCCACAAGCGATTATCACTGATCATGGGCATCATTTTCGAAACGTTATGATGACATAACTTACAGACCAACTTGGCTTGTGTCATGACAGTTCAACTCCTTATTATCCACAAGCTAATGGCCTGGTTGAAGCCATCAACAAAGTTCTCGTCATCATGATCCGACGAATCATTGGGATTCATCGGTATAATTGGCACAACATACTATTTTCAGCGTTGTGGGTGTATCGAACCTCAGTTAAAACATCAACAGGGTTCACTCCTTTCCAACTAGTTTATGGTTTGGAAGCTGTGTTACCTATTGAGTGCGAAATCTCGTCATTGCGAATGGACATCGAGTTACTTCCATCCACTTCCAAAGAGGAAAGACATTTGTTATACTTGGCTCAGCTAGATGAGAATCGTCGCGATGCTACATTAGCTATCAAATCTCATGCCAAACGTATTAAAGCTCAGTATGATCGAAATGTGACCCCTTGAAATTTTTCAGAAGGAGATCTAGTCCTTTTGTACGATCAAGCAAATGATAAATTAGGCGCTGGAAAATTCGTGCCTATGTGGCATGGTCCCTATGTTGTCAAGCGAAAGGGGCCTATGAATTGGTAGACTTTGATGGGGTCTCTTTAGGTAAACCCAGAAATGGCCTTTACCTGAAGAGGTATTATGGTTAAAATGAGTGTGGAGACTTTTTAGTTAGGTTAGTTTTTGCCTTCTAGCTGGTGTGTTTTAGATTAAAAAGTGTGCTTAGCTTAGAGAGTGAGTTTTTCGTCGTTATTCCTACTTATCTTAGTTTTACGTTTGATGTCGCAGATGTCGACGCCTCTCCAAACATACATTGGTTTCACTAATGGTGCTTGTCGTAGTACACGGAATATTTCTTCCGCAGCTTGGGTTATCTATTCGCCCTCTGACGAGTTGGTATCTATGCATGGGGTAAGCCTCAGTCAAACAACAAACAACATTGTAG
>APFE030190698.1:0-13455 GCA_000404065.3 Pinus taeda
AATAAATTGCCTGTAGTAGCCACGTTGGCACAGGCCATGGACTGTTTCCCTCTCTGACGGTTTTAACCACGTCAAAATACTGGTGTATTGATCTGTGATCTATTTGTGAGCAGTGTCCTTTTGGTGTTCTGTTTGAGGAACTTACCCTGTATATTCCTACAACTCTGACTGTTTTGAGAGAACCTTTTTCATCTCAGTAGATGCAGTTGGTAGACCAACTACAATCCTCTACCTCCTCTAGTTCCCAATTTTTCATGAGGCAAGGTTCATCGCCTATTTCAATTGCTACTTAAACAAAGGACTATCAAAATACACAAAAAAAGATGGTGGAGAAAGAAGTCACTAATATACCTTCTACTTCGACTCCATCTAGTTATGGTTTGCTCCATATTGAGCATCCTAATAATGAGTCTGTAATCTGACCACCTCCCAAGGGTGTACTTTGGAAATCATCTTATAATCTGAATGCTAGAGTTGCACAACATTATAACATTGTTGAAGATTTATCTCAAGCACTTTTGACAATGTTTGCTTTGGAAGTACTCCAAACATGTCCAACGCAACGGAAATCATTGTTGTCAACTATATGTGCTATTGATTCTGCCGATTCGAGTTTAATTACCTTTGATATTGAAAACCACATTCCTCGTCTTCCTCATCAAATTTCTTTTCTGATTCAAGTTATCATTAAAGGATAGACTATCCATTAACCTATTATTGATGAAGGTGCTTCCACCTATATATTGTTTGTTTCATACTTGAAGGCCAATGGCTCTCGTCCTCTCAATCAGTGCCCAAAAACTTTGGAGGCCTTTGATGACAAAGGCTCCCATCCATATGGTATTCTCACAAACTTTCCTATCACATTGGAAGTAAAGATTGTTAAGCTAGAAGTGGAAGTTATAGATGCCAGTCTCAATTACAACCTTCTTCTCGAGTGAAGTTGGACCCACACTATATTTTTTGTGGTTTCTTCTTTGTTCCGAGTGCTTCGTTTTCCTCATGAAGGAAAAATTGTCACCGTTGACCAACTGTCTTTTTCCTCTTCTGGTTCATCGAACGACAATGTCCAATATGTGGGAAATGCTGAAATTCCTTATGAGAGTGTGGGGAAAGGTCTTTTCAAATATTCCACTTTAATGGGTACTTTTACTCCCCCACCTCTGAACATGACTTCGATCAATATGATCTCTATTTCTGCAGATCCTTGGATTATTCCAACTCCAGATCAAATTGATTCATTTGGTGATTCTATGCCGTTAAGTGAATTAGAGAAAGATTATCAAGAAAATGTCTTGGCTTCAATGGCCTCTTCAGAAAGTCATGTTGTTTTCAGTATAAACCTGGATACTTACGTTCCATCTCCTTGGCTTGGTTCATGGGATTCTCTAGATCCTTTGAAAGTGACATTCCCTGTTGACAATTGTATCATTAAGGTTATGTCTCTGGATGAAACTCGTTGGAATGATCTCCATCACCTTTCTTCATTTCTTCAAGCCTCAGTGAGATGCCTTTGTGTCTTGAAGGATTCGTTTCTCATTCCCCAACGCATCCACTTCAAACACCTATTTTGGTGCACAAAGTCCTATCTGATCATAATATGGGAAAACATTACTGCAACCATGCCTCTTGAAATTTCCATTAAACCTAGAATTCTCGAGAACATTCATATTGGGGTTTCTTTTTCTCCCGATGAGATCAGGGTTTACATTGAACTTTTCAAAGAATTTTGAGATATCTTCACATGGTCATAGAGGAAATTCCTGGTATTGATCCAGCAATAGTGATGCATTAAATATCTACCTATCCTAGTGCAAAGCCTTTCCATCAATTACTTCTTCCTATGCATCCTCGAAAGCCTGTTACTATTAAGGAAGAAGTGCAAAAGATTTTAAAAGTTGGTTTTATATATGCAATCCCATTGGCGAATTGGGTGTCTAACATTGTCCATGTTGCTAAAAAGTAGGGAACGATTCGTGTCTGTGTTGATTAATGTGACATTAGTCGTGCATGTCCCAAAGACAGCTATCCCACTCTGTTTATAAATAAGATCATCCATGAGTGTGCTAGGAGTGAGATTTTCTCATTTATGGATGGTTTTTCTGGCTACAAACAAATCAACATCTCACCTTCTAATCAACATAAGACGACCTTTATTTGTCTGTGTGGCACTTTTTCCTATAAGAAGCTTCCTTTTAGTTTAAAAAATGGTGATACTACCTTCCATAGAGTAGTGCCTTATGCATTTCATGATATTCAACACATTGTTCAACCTTACCTTGATGACTTACCAGCTCATTCTGCTAAGCGTCATGACCATCCAGACCACTTAAGATCCATTTTTCTACGATGTCAACATTATAACATCTATCTTAATCCGCATAAGTGCATTTTTTATGTTGAATTTGGTTAGCGCTTGGGTTTCTTTGTGTCCTGGGAAGGTATCTGAATCGATCCTTTAAAAGTTGAGGCTATTGTGAACTAACTCCACCCCCTACCTCTTTGCTTTAATTTCAAAGCTTGCAAGGACAAGCTAACTTTCTCTGTCTATTCGTTCCTAACTATATTAAACTTTCCAAGGGTTTTACTTGCTTGCTTAAGAAGGGGATCCCTTTCACTTGGGATGAATTTTCCCAGAAATCCTTCGATGCTTTAAAAAAAACACTTATCAGTGCTCCTTTATCGCATCCCCCTAATTATCGACGTGATTATTTCCTATACTTGGCTACAACTAATAGTACCATTGCTATGGTGTTGGTTTAGGATGATGAAAATGACAATGAACATGTGGTTTATTATCTAAGCTGAAATCTCCTTGAAACTGAATCTTGATATGCCCATGTATAGAACCTTGCCTTGGCATCTATCCATGATATCCAAATATTTCATTATTATATCCTTTTACGTAAAACCACGATGATTTCTAATTGCAACCCCAGGACCTATATATTCACTCATCAATTACTAGGGGGGAAATACTCCAAGTGGATTGTTATCTTGCATGAGTTTTATTTGGAGTTTAATGCCGGCGAATGAAAGAAATCACTTGTTTCTGTTAAGTTGATATGTGCCCTTATGTTTGCAAGCACTTCTACTGATTTTTTAGAGTAGATTCCTGATGAAACTATGTTTCTAATTACCACCCTTGACCCGTGGTATGGAGATATTATCGTTTATCTTCAAACAAAAACCTCCCAACCTGAATTGTCTCAATCTGACTGACATCGCATCCAGCGTTAGTCCCAACCCTATCAAATTCTTGGTGATACATTATATCGAGTCAGTGTGGACATTTTTCTTCATATATATCTAACACTTGAAGAGGCTTAATGGTCGTGAATGACTGCCACTTTGGTGCCTGTGGTGGTCATATGTCAGGCTACACCACTGCTCAGAAAATCTTTTGCAGTGGTTATTTATAGCCTTCTATCTTTAAAGATTGTATTTTGGCTGTTCAGAAATGCCATGAATGTTAGATTTTTAACCGCAAGTAGCACACACCATCAACACCCTTAGACCCAATAGTTACCATTGGCCCATTAACTAAATGGGGCATATATTTCATGACATGTAACCCCCGTTTGGCTGGGGAGCATAGCTATATTATCGTTCTCATTGACTACTTTACTAAATGCGTTGAGGCGATGCCCACATACAATGTCGACGATATCATTGCTGCTCAGTTCTTCTTCAACGACGTCATTGTGAGTTTTGGTGTTCCTGAAGCCATTGTAACTGACCGTGGATCACATTTTCGTCAGTACATGATGGCACAACTGACTGCTCTACTAGGCCTTCATCATGATAGATAAAATCCTTATTATCTGCATGCCAATGTCCAAATCAAAGCAATTAATAAAGTTTTGATTACTATGCTTCAACGCACCATTGGGAAGAATAAAAAGGACTCGCATTTGATGTTATTAACAACTCTCCGAGCTTAGAGAACTTTCGCTAAGACGGCCACTCGATTCACTCTATTCCAGCTGGTTTATGGTTTAGAGGCAACTCTCCCAATTGAATGTGAAATCCCTTCACTCAAATTAGTTATCGAACTTCTTCCCAATACCTCACATGAAGAGAAGCGGCTACTCTACCTTGAGAGGCTTCATGAGACCCGTCGCATTGGTGCCTTAGTAATTGAAGCCCAAAAGGAATGTGTCAAAGCTCACTTTGATCAAACCGTTTCTCCTCACACTTTTTCTGAAGGTGACTTGGTCCTCCTTTATGATTAGGCTAACGATAAGTTAGGCACTAGAAAGTTTGATGCTATGTGGCATGGGTTGTATATCGTCAAACATGTTTTGCAAAAAGGCGCCAATGAGCTATTTGATTATGAAGGAAATTCATTATCACAACCCTAAAATGGGTTGTATTTGAAAAATTATTATGGGTAAAATTCGTGTAATCAATTTTTGTACATTAGTGTATGAATTCATTAGTGGGCATCTTTTATTTTTGGTGTATTTGTTTGCTTTGCAAACATGTGCTTATGCTTACCTTATGTTCCACTTGGTTTGAAGATGTCGTCAAGTCATTATCTCAGTTTTGATGATGGTGCTTATCGTAGCACATGGAATTTGTCTTCCGCAGCTTGGCCACTCTTTACCCATGATGGTGAGTTGATTGACTTACAAGTTATATGCCTCAGTCGAATAACTAACAATATTGCTAAATACAGTGCAATCATTGAACTATTATCAGAAGTAGTTGCTCTTGGAATTAGATATTCAGTTGTCAAGTTAGATTCACAACTCATTATGTTACAGTTAAACAATAATTATTCAGCAATAAATCCACATATATTGCATATGTATCTACGTGTTTGATTACTGGAAAGAAAATTTGATTTTATCACATATCAACATATTCCACGCAATTTGAATAAATTAAGAGATACATTAGCAAAATATGTTCTTGATATACATTTGTGTAAATTATAAAACCAACCACATCATCATGGTACATGGAAACATAAGTAGAAAATAAAACATGGATATGTGTGTGTGTGTGTGTGTGTGTGCGCGTGTGTGCGCGCGTGTGTGTGTGTGTGTATAGATGTTGTTTTTATCAGAGTGTTTACAACAAAATGTCAAAAATAAATTATTCTGAGAGATTTGGCTTTCAAATCCTACAAAATGTGTAAAGGTAACTAGAAATACTATTAGCCCGCTTGATGTTAATTGTAGCGTGAGATTGCTCAGATCGCTCGGTCTAACAGCCAACATAATCTCGCTGATAGTTCTACGGCATGCCTCTGCCAAGGGGTCTGCCTCTTCCTCATAGTCAACACCTACTATCTGATGGGCTACTGTCTGTGCTATTGGCGACATGGCAAACAGTCTTTCTAGTCCAACATCTACACATTTATCACAAGTTACATCTTAGTTACACTTTTACAAAATTCATAAAAATTGAAAAAATAAAAATAAAAAGGTTTTACCTGTGTCAGTCCACTGTTCTCCTGTTGGCATAGGTAGATCCAGATCCCATCTGAAATCCATTCCGACATTAGAATAATCATCCACAACAAGTAGTTGGCGACATAGCCAACCAAAAAAATTGAGGTAAATGCATTTGTTCGCCCCCTCCTCCTCAGGGCATGAGCTGACTCCAGCACACTAGCCTCGGACCTTGGCGGAGAGGATGTGGTACCTCTACAAACTGGTTCCAAAACAAGGGCACCCACTCTAGGAAGAAAGTAACCAATATTGAATTGAAACCTGGTTGTTTCAGGTTCCCTTGTTTACCTTTGGTTAGCTATATCTTTATATTATCCAATAGTCCTCCACACCAATTCAAGGCTGTTGGAGTTAAATAATATACTACATAACGAAATCGTGATTGGGAGGCTTCATGGAGAGCTTGCATGCCAGATACGTGACCTATGGTGAACAAGATAGTTCTCAAGGAAATATTAGTAACTATTTTTATTTTCACCTTCCCACCCGTGATCATCTGTGAACCTGGGCAAGGTCTCCTAACAAGACTACTAGTGCTCTCACCTCCTGGAAGAGATCCAAATAGTCGGACTCTCTCTCCCCTCCTAGACAATGCAGTGATGAAATAGATATATATTTCTTCCAACACCAGCTCTTGGTATTTTATTATGAAGAGTTCTCGATCAACATCCCTCAAGTTGATAAAATACAACAACAACTCCATTTGAGCTCTCAATCATGTGGTCCTGAAGAACTTCAACAACCCAAAATTTCTCAAAGCATTGATACATTCTCGATCCTGGGCTTCCTGGTGATCTTCAGCCTCATGGCATCTTTCTTTCCATTATATAATGATGATATCCTGCAAAACATCATTAAACATAAATTAGAAAATTTTTCATGGATCAAAACCAAAAAAAATTTCTTTAAAGAGGGTTTTTCTTCAATAAATTCTACCTCGGTGCCATCGCGCCTATTTTTATTAAGAGAGTGATGTCATCATGAGGGCCTTTAGGATCAGGAGTGATAATTGTGGTTTCGATGAGGAAACTTGTGATGATCATTGGCATTTAAAAATTTTAAAAGCCTTCCTTTTGGCATACAAAATTCCACTAAAAATACATAAAAATATGATGAACTGCAAGAGAAAGGACAAGCCTCTTACATGATGCAAATGATTTTCGAAATGATGCACCAGATCTCTTGCACTGGCCATTTGAAAATCGAGAAAAATAGGGGAAAATGTGTTAGTTTCAGTCTTTGTAGCCTTCCTCCAGTGATCAAACATGCTCTTACAAGTGATTTTAAGGTGTTAAGGTCAAATTTTGTCATTTCAATAAGTCTTCAAGCAAAATTTGGTCACTAGGCATTAGGTCTAGGGTTTGTTTTCACTCTTTTCAAAATTGCCCAAATGTCGGTCTATGTCACTATTCAGCTGAGTCTATCATCATTCAGAAGGTTGTTATCATAATTTCAAGTTCCATTGGGTCATTTCACACCTTGTTCATGCCTCAGTTGCGCCTAGGCAAGGTTCATTTCCCTCTCCTAGGGTTTTGAAGGCAATTTCTCTTGAATGGTCAAATCATTAGAAAAACTTGTATCCTGATGTTCATACACCTTCCCCTATCCTTAATGTACCTTATTAAACACTTCCCATCACTGAGATCCCCCAAATTCCTCATTTTTGCACAAACACTAGTTTCTTGCCACAACTTGGCAATTTTCTAGGCTAGGCCTGTCTTTTGCCCTTTTGGACCCCTTCCCCTCACTCGATCTCTGAGATTCAACTTTATCATATTTCCTAACATCCCTCCCTACTTCCAAAAATTTCCCAATAATTTAGAAACCCCTTATCCCCTTCATTTCGCTTCATTTCGACAAAATCCCTTGTTTCACACATCGGGATAAGTTTCACTCAAAAGCTGTTCCAGAGCAATCAAAGATGAATTTTGAAAAATTTAGAGAGGTTTTTGTCCACACCAGGCCAAGGAAGAAAACCCTCCTTCACTTTTTACACAGGTGTCATGGTTTTAGAGAAATGTCAAAAATACAATCGTCTCGGGAGAATTGATGCACCTCTGAAGTGACCTTGGGAAAATCAAGTTTTCTCCTAGCTTCGTTGGCCAAATAACTTTCTTGATGAGTCAAAGGATAACTAGAAAAAACGACCTTTCCAATGAACTACCATGAGCTCAATTTGGAGTTGAGGAAGGCATTCAAACGTTGACTGCAACAACACTCTGCCTTGAGGCAGCCTCATTTGGCACATTTTGACCAGTCTTGGGAGATTTAATTTTTGATAAGGAAAATCAACTCCAAATTGAAAACTTCTGGTTGCATTGGAAATTCGACTCAAAGACCTTTCCAAAGAGCTATCATGTACCCAATTTTGACACCGGGAAGGCTTCCAAAAGCCTCCTTCAAAATGAACTATGTGGAGCACGACCCATACAGAAGGCACGCGATGCATTGGGTGCGCACGGCGCATTGGGCTCAATTGGCCAGTGTAAATTTGTATGCGTGCGGCACATTGGGAGCGTGCGGCGTGTTGGGCTGGTTCATGGAGCATATAGCCAACAAGCCCAAAAACTTCAAAATTTTTCTCCAAAATTGCCCAATATGCTTGGATCATCATTTGTACAAATCCATGAAGAAAGTTGCAACACATACTCTGTCTATAAACTCATTCACAAAGGAAGTTGCGGAGAAGGCATATGATAAGGATTTTGAGGTGCGGTGATTTCAAAAGTACATTAATGATAAATTATTATGAAAAAACTAGTATGACTCTGAATTGGCTACATCAGTGTACCATTATTGAATTATATATGAAGCAGAAATAGTAAGTGGAAACATTTTCAGTTTGTCAAAACTCCATGGTTCTAAGCTTGGAGATCTCATGGAAACAATCATGTACGAAGTGAATGCTGTTAAAAAGGAAGCCAGATCATGGTCTGGAGATGATGAAAGCAGCTCTTCAGATGATCAATATGCAAAGGCATCTGCTTGGTATCATGTAACATATCACCCAATTTATTGCCGTCATGGAAATTATGAAGGTAAAGATGAGAACAACCCTCATCTTATAAGCTTTACATGGATTGTTTATGACAAGTTATTCCAAACCAAACATATACCTTGTTTCAAACACCATGGAGACGGACAGATTCATCATACGAACAAGACAGTGATTCCATCAATGAACTGCATGCACTAGGAAGACACTGAAACGGAGTAAAAGGCAAGATCGGCTCCGAATCTTGGGCAAAGCTTCTTTGGCTGAGCATGGCACTTGATGAGGCACCTTCAGCCCAAATTTCAAGGAATTTGGAGAATTTTTTTTCATTTTGAAATTTTTGGCTTGCAAAACAGGTTTTTCATCTCAACACGTAGTGCGTCGACGAGCGCGCTTATTATTGGGACACTTGTTGGCGGAAAACTTTATATCTTTGGGTTTTTCATGGTAATTTATGCATGCTCAGCTATTTCCAAAGCATTTCATCAAGTTCTGGGTGATCAAAAGGCCCCAAAACACCATGAAAATCACCTTTCTGCCACCTTTTACACCAGCAGGAAGTACTTCTGGGAGAATGACATTTTGAGGGGGCAAATGAGCTCCAAATTGAGAAATGCCACTTGGGCTGGATAGCAGACATCCAGGGCTTTCCAACCAGCTATTGTGAGATTTATTTGGATGTCAGGAAGTGACCCAAAAGTAGGCTGAAATGCACATGATGCATAGAGCTCAGGCGCGCAGTGCATAGGGATTTTTGGTCAAATTTTCTCTTTCCAGCTCAAAATTTCAGCCAGTTATGACCAGTTTCACCTCTTGATGTGATGTTTGACCCAACTTGATGTAATTTGATGTATATGATGTAACTTTGGCACTTATTTACTTGTTCTAGATGATCCATTTGAAAAAATAGTAAAAATTTAATGTATGGATCAGTTTCCCTTCTTTTAGAGGCAAGTTGTTTTGGATGCCTAGATTTCAGTTCCATGATTAGAATTGGTTGAAACAAATCCTAGGATGATGAGCTCGACCCCTAGAGGTAAGGGAATGGGTTGGCTTGCCTATATTATGTATTTTCTAAGTCATTTTCAGGGGTTGGAGAGGTTGGACTCTTGGGAAAATCTTGACACTCTATTGTACATATTTTATCTACATTTTTGGCAAAGGAAAAACCAGGGTTTTGCAGCACTATTTGGGATTTATGTGGATTTACGTGTTGATTGTGTGCTTCTTTCAGTATTTGTAAGTTGTTTATGTGTATCACTTTCCTTCTCTTATCTTCTGCAATTGAACAAATGAAGTGTTAAGGTAGAATCCATAATTTGCTATGCTATGCCTTTCAGTTTGTTTGGTTTTCCATGTTTTCATCTGTTTATGGAGAATCCTTGAAAGTTCCTTGCTCTCCTTAACTTCTCACCAGTCAGATCTAGCCATTAATTCTCTTTAAAAGCATCAAGACAATCGCATACCTTGCCCCAAGTAGACCTCTGCAAAAACTGTGCCTCATCCCCGCACCCAAAATTGCATTTCCCTTGAATTCAACTAAACTCCAAAAAATTATTTTCAAACTCCTTGTACTGCATACCTAGCCTAAAATTAGCTTCTATTTTAGTCATCTCGAGTCTCATTGATTACCTTTTGTCGGGATTGACCCGAAGAGAGCCCTCTCCTGTCCTCGCAGGGCTAGCTACGAGGCTGAGCGTGGTTTGATGTAGCCTTGAGTTTTACCTTATTTTAGCCTAAGGTAGATTTGAGCGCTAACATAGTGGCGACCATACTGGGGAAGAACTGGTTTGCTTGTTAGTGTTATTTGATTTATAGCTACAAACGGAGTCTGAATTCACGCCAGGTAGCCTTCGAACTGCACATTGCTCTGCGAGTGCATAGTAGATAAACGTTGCTTCAGTCGATCTCCGGTCTAGCTTGTAATCGTAACACTTAACTTATAAATTGCCCCTGTCCATGTATCGAGTTCAGATCTGATTGTTGATGGTGGACAACGATCAGACACTGGCAAGGCTGAAATCATTCACCTGGCGACTCTAAATCAGTTTCGAGATCAGATCCAAAGACTCCACTGGAGGATGATCCCGACCAGCAAAAAAATGAAAGGACAACATGGACAGATCAGGTATTCAAGTTGGAATTTCATCCAAGACATTTTGTTCTTTGTCATAAATTATTTCTTCTCTTTTCCCAAGAATGTCAAGAAGGCTTTGCAAAGTATACTGTATTTGAGAAGAGATCCTCGGCCTGCAGTTGATTCTTTCCCCTTGAAGATTTTGAATACCAAATATTTGCATACCTTTGAGCTTGATCAAGACCTTTCTTCTAAATTTTGTGATGACCATCTTCAAATTGATGAACCCTAAGAGACCAAGACTGATTCTATACTTATTGTACATACCCCTACACCTTGTAAAATTCTAGATCGGTATAAACCTCTTGTTTTACCTTCTGTTCTCCATGCTTTCCCCAAAAACTATGATCTATACTTGCCGAGGTTCGATGGTGAAAGTAATAATGTCAACGCTGAGCAACATGTGCAGAATTTTGAGTCTTTTCTAGACCTTTTTGAAGTTGATAGCGAAGATGTTAGTATAAGGCTTTTTGCTCTTTCTTTGCAAGCCAAAGTCAAGAGTTGGTTCAAAACCTTGCTTGATGCAAGCATTTCAGATTTCCAGCAGTTTTTCAAAGTTTTTCTCGATAGGTGGATGATTGGGCATAACCTTTTCCTTATTATATAAGAGTATAATCAGCTGAAAAGAATGCCAGGGGAGACAGTACAACAATTTTATGCCAGATTTAACCAAGTTTATTATTCGATGCCAGTTGATATAAGACCTTCTCATAGATCTGCTCTCTTGCACTACCCGAGTGCCTTTGATCCAGAAATGGAGTTTCAGCTGAGAGAAAAGGATATTGCAACACTTCAGAAGGTGAAGAACAAGGCAGTGAATGTAGAGGCTCATTTGCTGATCTTGAGGGCAAGGTTGAAGGAAGAAGAAAAGAAGAATATTTCAGAGCAGCTGACACTTTCAGAGGAAAATCTTGATCTTTTCGTAAATGCAGTAGAAGAGATGGTGAGGAAAATGACTGCAAAAAATGAAAGTAACATTCAAGAACAAGTGGCTGACCCAAAACATTTTGTTGCTGATCCCAATTGTCATGGTGATTGTTTTATAGATCATTGTGAAGAAGAGAGAGTTGTTGATATGATGTGTATGTTTGATGATGAATTGCCTCAGTTTGATCAGTATGATGATGATTATGTTTTCCAAAAAGAAGCTAATCTTGCAGACAAATCAGCAACTAGTTTGTGTGAGGAGGAATTTCACTTTCAGCAGCTCGAATACAATGATCAATCGATGCATATCAGCTATGACAATGATGAGGAAAGTGCATCAAAGTTTGAAGTAAGTGAAGGATCTTTGCCATTTTGTTTTGATTCGTTTCAGTTCATCAGAGATAACTACCATGCAATTAGAAATCAAATGTCAACAAGTCTTGATTTGAATCATCTTGAGAGCAATGAAAATTTTGTTCAAGACTTCTCATATTTAGATTTGCAACCCCCGAAAGCCATTGATTGTGAAGTTGTAGATGAAGACTTGGAAGTGGACACACATGATTTAATGATTCAAGGTGACTCCGTACCATTCTTTTTTGAATCATTTCAGTTTTTGAAGGGTAGATTGCATATTAAATCTTCAAATGAACAACCTATAACAAATCAGCAATCTCTCAGTGTTAATGTTGAGGATGAGATAGATAACAAAATTCTTGAGCAACCTGTAGCATCAGATTTGTAGCCACCAAATGAAATTGAAGAGAAGATTACAGATGAAGGTGTGGAAGATAAAATACATGATTTGATGATGCAGGAAGATTCTATACCCTTTTGTTTCGAAGCATTTCAGTTTATAAGGCAGAATCTTTGTAAAATCTCTCAAGAAAAAAATGAGCAGCATGTAGGCAATCATGTAATCACATTGGAACCAATAGAAAATGGTTTGCAGTATTCTTTTCAAGTTTTTCATGATCCAATAGCTGATGTTTTGGATGAGGTTTGCAGTCAACGTCTTTCTCCATTGACTACATGTGAGCTTGAAACATGTGCTGATATGAATTTGATCCGGCAACCAGTTACTTTGTCATTTTTAGCAGAGGTCTTGTCACAAGGCTCAAATCAAAGTTTGCATTCATGGTATGAGGAAACGAGAAGTAATCCATTAGATGAGCTAAGTTCCAGTTTGCTTGAATTTCGAGATCCTTATGCAGTGTTTTTGGAGGCAGATAGAGGATCCATATCATTCAACAGATCTGTTTCCAAGTTGTCATGGGAGTTGCCTTTTAGTAGTTCTATCTTGTTGTTCATAAGTGAGCACTTATGGAAAATTCAAACTACAGATGGAATACTTACTTGGTTGCATTGGTTGTTTCATTCCACTTGATCAGGTGATGAATGAAACTGTTAGAGTAGGTTTTGATGAATAAGCTCCACTTTGAGCATCATTTCCAGTTTGTCGGTTGTGTTTAAGTATCGAGTCAGTTCTTAGTTGAGTGAGAGTCAATTTGTATCGTCAAGACATCAGTTTTCAGTCATGCATTTTAGTTTGAGTTTTTGACTCCATTGCCCAATGGATAAGGCGCTGGTCTGCTCTCCCAAAGATCTGTCGTTCTTGGCACCTCCAAGGAGCTATCATCCCCATTGGAGCCAATGTTAGTGTCAGTATTTCCAGCCTTCCTCCAGTGATAAAATATGCTCTTACAAAGTGATTTTGAAGTGTCAAGGTCAAATTTTGTCATTTCAGTGAGTCTTCAAGTAAAATTTGGTTACTAGGCATTAGGTCTAGGGTTTGCTCTCACTCTTTTCAAAGTCTCCCAAATGCCAATCTATGTCACTATTTAGCTGAGTCTATCATCATTCATAGGGTTTTCATTATCATCTCAGTGTCTAATGAGTCATTTTACACCTTGTTCATGCTTCAATTGCGCCTA
>APFE030190710.1:0-11246 GCA_000404065.3 Pinus taeda
GAGGGAGCTGTAAGGTGGAGAGCTGTGGTGAGATGCGAGGTAGAGTGGCTATGAGCGTTGCGGTGATATGCGAGGGACAGTTGTGGTGAGAGAAACGTGAGAGGTGCGAGGGAGGTGTGAGGTGAGCAACGGTGAGAACTGTGAGCAAGTCATACTTGTAGTTTCACTTTCAACTCAATGACAGGTTGGATCCACATTTCCCTAGTTTTCATATTATTATTTATATTTATTTTTTTATTTCAAAACACCAAATTAGAGCTCTCTATAAACCGGCCCATTAATCTTTGTTAATGAAAAAAGTTTAAACACACAAGTATTTTTAGTATGGAGGGGCCAGTACAGAAAAAACACTGATTTTGGTGGAAAACAAACATCCAAGAATCTGGGAGGTAGTCTGGGTAGGGAAAGTCATATCAAATAATGTTGAAACAATAATTGGAAATGCAATTACCAAGTCTTATTTTAAAGAGGCGGTTAGAGGAGGGTTGGTGCATACCCTGAAACTACACTTTCCAGATTTCACGAGGAGATAGGGAGCCCTACCCCAACACTTTTACTAAGAATGTAAATCGGGCTTGGTGACCCCTTTTGCCCAAGGCCCATCAAGCTAACGCATTCGACACAAAGGAAACACTGATTTTGATGAATGAGAAGCAGTACAAGGGGATTTTAAGGCATAGATAGGCCAAAAAGAAAAAAGATGAGACGATCACAGGAAAAAAAATCACTTGGATCCTACTGAAATCAACGAAAAGTAATGCAAATGTCACTACCAAGTTACAGTCATCATTAGAGGAACATGTAGCGCAAAGGGTGGTCAACAGTGAAAACAAGGCAATCCTATTGACACATGAGGGGTCTAGTCCAAGTCAGGGTGAAAACAAAGTTACACCAACAAATATAGGAGAAAAAAACATGGACACATGGACACATACAACCCCACAACCACTCCGTTGTTATGGTCATTTGAGCTCTATGTTTGCGAACTCATAAGCATGGAGAAAAATATTGAATTCATTGAGTTAAAAGGGAAATTCGATAATCTTAATTGAAAAGGAAAACAAGATCCTCAAAGAGCAGGTAATAAACTTACAAAGCAGGATGGAAAGAGGGCAACAAGAATTGGTCAGATTGAAACAAGAATTAGAGCAAGTGAAAGTGGTAGAGGAAAGACAGAGGGAAAAGGATAACTAACAAACAAATTCAGATGGAAGAATTGTAGTCAACAATTGTAAATAGGGAAATGAAAGAAAACAAAATAAGACAACAAATAGAAGAAGCTAAACCATAGAGAAACAAATCAAGAGGCAAATAAGAGAAGAAAAAGATAAACAAGACAAGGCCACAAATTTCATCATCAAAGGCTTAAATGATTATGGAGAGAAAGAGAGAACAAATATTTTAACAAGGGATTTTCTCAGGGATGAATTGAAATGGACAAATTATATCCAACAAGCAAATAGGATAGGTAGGAACAAAGAATGCGGAAGGAATAAACATGTGAGATTTACTTTAAGAAGCACAAAAGACAAAACAGATATCCTAAAAATTATGGGGCTACTTAAAGGCACTCACATTTATCTAGATGATGATTTGACATGGGACCAACATGAAGATCGAAGGAAGGAATGGGAGAAGGTGAAAGCCGCAAGAGAAATAGGAAAGTGGGTGTGGTTGAAAAATGGGAAAGCTCAAGTCAGTGAGCGTTTAACAAATTACAAATAAGGATTCAGAGCCCCCTCGGAGTATCTAAGCATGGTAAGTTGGAACTATAGAGGTTTTCCATGGAGAAGAGGATCGGGTTTGGGGCCCATAGAAGAAGGTAAAGACATCATTATCCTTTTAGAAACCCATGTGAATGAGGGTTGCAGGGTTCCACAATATGAAGGTTTCAATAAGGTTTCAGTGTGGAATGAAGAAATAAGAACATACAAAGGGCACAGAGGGATCATAGTGTTAATAACAGAATCATGGGGCAGAATAGTAAAAGTGGAAAAAAAAGATCCAAATAAACAATTTATATGGTTGAGTATAACTAACAACAATGTAACATTCAGGCTCGATGCATGTTACTTTGCTCCAAAAAACTCAAAGTTTTATAAGAAGACAAATTTAGAGAACGAAGACACTTTTAGTGCTTTAAAAAGAGATATCTCTGCCTTCAAGATGTTAGGAGATATAATGTTAATTGGAGACTTTAATGCTAGGACAACAAACAATTAGCCTATTCAATTGGGAAGTGATGAGAATATGGACAACAACCTTCTTTAGTTAGAAGAGGTTGAGGATCACACATGGACAAGGACCTCTCAAGATGGGAATGAGAGTGTGTCCCACTTTGGCATTGAGTTGTTCGACTTATGTAGCCTCTACGACATGGTTATTTGCAATGACATCAAAGCTTGGCCAAGATATGGGGGAATCACAAGTAAAAATTACAACGGCCAAAGTGTGGTGGACTATGTGATATGTTCCCAAAGTTTGATTTGCAATTTCGCAGATTTCAGGATTGGAGCTTGTCCTATTGAGATGAATTCAAACCATCTGCCTCTTTTTATTAAGGTGGGCATGCACACAAGTGAGCTACAGGAAGTGCAAACCCAACAATCTCAAACGAAAGCACATGCAAGTGGAAAAATCCTCATGAACCAAGAGAATCAAGAGCTCTTTGCAACGGTTCTGGAACAACAATTTTCAGGTGACAAAAAACAACATAGATGTCAAAGAAGATAGTGCAGGAACAAAGTGCATTTACAACAGTATGTTGATCGCTTTAATCCACAAATATTTAGAGATGTGCAAAAGATCTAGGCCTAAGAAGAAGGTCTTGAACACTTTTCCAACTAATCATTGGTATTATGAAGAATGTAACACTGCTAAAAGGTCACTTAAGAAGGAGACAAATAGTGAAACCCCAAGGAAGTATAAAAATATAATTAAAACTAAAAAAGAAAGGTACGTGGCGGCAGGAAGGAATGAATTAATTTCTTTGGGAAAGAACAACCCCAAAGATTTTTGGCAGGAGCTACAAAAAAAGACAAAGAAAACAGACAATAATATATCAGGGGCACAATTGTTAGAATATGTGAAGCTTCTCTATGAGAGAGATCAAGAGAAAAGTAATCCATCCATAATCAACTCTACAATTGAGTTTTTCTCAATGGAGGAGGTCAAGCAGGGTATGCAAAATTTAGCAAGTGGCAAGGCTCAGGACATTGATGGTTTGTAGGATTTTTTTTTAAAGTGGGGTGTTGAGACCTTAGCTTCAATCATTAAAAGGATATTCAACAAGGTCACACAAGGAAATTTTCCAGTGGAATGGACTACGAGTGTGGTTATCCCTCTTTACAAAAGTGGAGACATCATTAATCCTGCTAATTACCGCACTATTATGGTCAATCCTGATCTTCTAGGAAAATTGTTTGGGAGCATGTTGGAGCATAGAATCAATAACTGGAAAGAAAAAGAGGGTAAAAGAGCTAAATGGAAAGTTGGTTTTAGGCCAAGGCACTATACCATTGATCATTGCATCACTCTTATGCACTTCATCGAAAAAGTTTGGGACATCCAGAGTGAGGAGGCTTTTCGCTACTTTGTTGACTTCAAGAAAGCTTTTGACACTGTCCCTAGAGACAAGCTCTGGAGAAGAATGGAAGAGCTCAGAATTCCAAGGGAGTATAGAGCATTTGTGCATAAACATTACAAGAAAGTTAGCACTAAAATCAAAACTAAGGAAGGCTTTTCTGAATTCTTTGGTAGTGACATAGGGGTTAAGCAGGGGTGCCCTATTTCCCCCACTCTTTTCGGTCTATATATTGATAAACTGGAAGAATGCGTGAAAAACACCAGTGGAGAGGGTGTTCAACTAGCAGTATATGTGGTGAAGTTTCTTTTGTAGGCATACGATCTTATTCTAATTGCAAAATCTGCTCATGGTTTGAGAGAGCATTTGAAGGCATTAGAGCTATTTTGTCAAGAGGTGGGGATGTAATTAAATACTAGCAAAACTAAAGTCATGATCTTCTCTTTGAAGCGGAAAAAAACAACAAGTTAGCTTTATTTTTAAGGGAAAAGCCTTGGAGTTAGTGGAAGAGTACAAGTACCTAGGAATTTTTTTTCACAACAGGCTCAGTTGAGAGACATGCAGAACTGAAAGGATTCAAGGTGGATGGAGAGCATCTTACCTTCTTCAGAATAGATGCAAGAAATCAAAATTATGGGATTGGAAAACCAAGAAAACACTTTTTGGATTGTTAATTATTCTGGTTGTCCTCTATGGGTGCGAAGTTTGGGGGAGCAACATGTCAGGCAACAAATGGAGACAGGGAGAAAGAATTCAAAAACACTTCATCACTAGTAACCTTAAAGTCAAATCAATTGTCCCATATGAGATCTTACTAGCTGAGGCTGGTTTGTTTTCGATGGAAGCTTTAGCACTCATCCATTTGTTAACGTATTTAAAAAAGGTGGATGACATGGATGAACACCGGTGGCCCAAGTTGATTGTGGCAGAAGAGTTAAAGCGTAGGAAGAAAACTTGGAGGAAGCAGAATGACAAGTAGATAGGAAAATGGGGAATGAATCGACAGGATTGTCCTAATTCTAAAGTGGAAATAAAAAATTGGGTACTCGAAAAATTCAGGATCGCTAAGTGGGAAAAACAAGTTGGGTGTAAAAAAATGATATATGTCAATAATTTCAATCCAACATGGTCGCATAGTGAAAAGACCTATTTCAGTGCTGTAATCAAGGGAAAGGCTGAGATTTTAATAGCACAAGGACCAGATCCTATCATCTTAGATGCGAAACATGTAGATTGGTAGTTCCCAAGGAAAAGTGGGAAGAAAAAAATTGTGTCTTTTGTGAGGAAGGAGCGGTTGAACCAAATGGCACTTCATCATGGAGTGTCCTTCCTATAAGGACATTCATAGTCAGGTCGAAAGTGACTTGAAAATGCACAGTCTGTGTGAGCTATTTGGGGAAGGAAAACTTCACAAGACGACAAACCTTTTGATCATGATTCATACCAAATGGGTTGTTATGGACGAGAACTTGATTGTATGAGGTTGTATGGGTTGGATATCTGGGTCCCTTAGACCGTTTTGGTCTTGTGGACGTCATTAAAATTCTTCATTCATTCATTCAATCATTGGTGCCAAATACTATCATTATAATTTTGCGACACTGAATCGAAGTTGGATTTGTTTGAAATACTTTAATCCCTCATAAATGACGTTACTATATAGATACACTGAAACTTATTTTTTTTAAAACACTCTTTAGACTGGGCAATGAAGTACCTTGGCCAATAAATAAACAAAAATATATATGGAACGTTTAACACAACTCTGGTTCGATATGGTCTTCTTTTGTCTTCCACATAATGGAGGCATACATCCCCACAATTTCAACATCAACTTCTTTGGTTTGGCCTATAATCAACTCACGACCCTCCTCTCTCGTGTCTCCTACCCATAATTTCCACACAGTGGCATCGTACTCTGTTAGTAGAATATTGCTCGTTAGGTTCTCCAAAGAAGCCCACTCTTGTTATGGAAGCTAGGAATTTGAATCCTCTTCCTCAAATAATGGTTTGCAGCCATTATGGCTGCAATCTATTAATTGTTCTGCCGATGTTACGAACCTATGAAATAATTTCATTACAAGGATATGGTTATCAGAGGCTTGACCCATCTCCATAACTTTATGTGACACAAAACTTTGTCTTCCTGTTGGTCTTGATCTCTATGAAAAATTCATAATATACAACATTCACTAATCCCCTCATTCATTCAATTTAGTAATTTGTAATGGCTTGACTAGATGGACAAAGTATGGTAATTTCACTTGCAATACTTACAATGGAGCAAGTGTATTAGATTATGTAATTTGCTTGCATGGTTTGTATGGGAAAATGGAGGAAGTTTTGATTGGAGATCAACTTTGGGACTTAAAATCAGATCACAAGCGAATTTATTTAAGTTTCTCTTGGATTAGAAAGAAGCAATTAGAGTAAAAAATTTAGTGTGTTCAACAAAATCTCCCAAAGGGTAGAATTCTTTTAACCCCAGAAAATTGTAATACCTTAAAAATGATGCTAGAGAGGCTCTTCGAGAAGGAGAAAATCCCAATTCACGACCTTCATAGTCACGAATTAACACATTTAATTCAAAGTGTACGTACAAAGTGTAAAAGAGTAAAAATTAAGAACTCTGAAACAAATTGCTTTCTGGTTAATGTTTGATTTGACGAGGAATGCAAAAAGGCAAGGAGAACGTGGAAAGAATCAAACAAGGATAACATAAATCTCAAAGCTTACAAACAGATATTAAGAAAGAAAAAAGGCTGATTTCATGGTTTCAAGAAGGGAAGAACTAATATTCCTTGGGAAAAATAATCCCAAATTATTTTGGAAGGAGGTCCAATCGAGAAAGATGCAAACTGAAAATAGTATTACAACCTCTAAATGGTTTGACTATGAAAGACAACTCTATGAACATGATCCTAAGTTTGACCCTCCCCCCTTGGTCAACATTGATATTGAACTCTTCACAGTGCAAGAGGTAGAGATGGGTTTCAAGAAGTTGGGTGTTGGAAAAACAAAAGACTTAGCTGAACTCTAAGCAAAGTATCTAAAGTGGGGCTCAAAGATTCTTGGACCTCACATTACAAAAATTTTCAGCAACATCATACAATAGGGGTTCTCCACAGATTGGACAACTAATATGGTAATACCTCTTTTCAAGAGCGACGACATCAATAATCCTTCCAATTATAGGACCATAATGATAAACCCATTGTTTGCAAAGTTATTTAGAAGCATGCTAGAAAATAAAATCAACAAGTGAGCAGAAGAAAGAGATAAGCGTGCTAAAGGGCAAGTAAGTTTTAGATCTAAACATTCCACAATTGATCATTGTATAACTTTAAGTCACATCATTAAAAAAGTTTGGGAGTAAAAGGGAGAAGTCTTTTGTTGCTTTATTGATTTCAAAAAAACATTTGACACGGTTCCTAGAGATAAGCTTTGGCACATAATGGAGGAACTTGGGGGTTCCTAAACATTTGAGAGTAGCGATGCATAGGCTGTATGAAGAGGTGAAAGTCAAAATTAGAACTCCAGCAGGTATTTCTGAAAGTTTAGAAGCGATATCGGGGTCAAGCAAGGTTGCCCATTGTCTCCTACCCTTTTTGGTTTATATATCAACAAGCTTGAGGAGTGGTTAAATTCGCAAGGGGGTGATGGTATCCATTTGGGAAAGTTTGTTATAAGACTTATTTTGTATGTAAATGACCTTATTTTGATGCTAAATCCACTATTGGTTTTCAAGAGTGCTTACTATCCCTTGAGCATTTTTGTAGAAGGGTGGGGATGCAAGTCAATATTAGCAAAACAAAAGTAGTGGTTTTCTCTAAAAAAAGAAAACATAACCAACATAAGTTCTACTTTGAAAGTAGCATTCTGGAAGAACTTGCGGATTACAAATACCTTGGAATTGACTTCAACAAAAATCTAAGTTGGGATGACTGTAGAGAGAAAAGAACTTTGGGGGGTTGGAAAGCATTTTATGCTTTTCAAAATAGTTGTAGAGAGACAGAGTTATGAGACTGGAAAACCACTCAAACTCTTTTTGGGATTCTAGTGATTCCAGTGATTCTCTATGGTTGTGAACTCTGGGCCAGCAATACATCCGACATGCAGTGGAAACAAATTGAGAAAATTCAAAAGCGTTTGATTACAAACAAATTCAAAATTAAAAGTGCAGTTCCTTATGCTATCTTGTTAAGTGAAATAGGGCCTGCTCCTATTGAAGCAATTGCTATGATGCGAGTCATAAGGTATTAAAAAAAAATGAGAAAATGGAAGAGGGCAGATGTCCTAAGGTTGTCTTCAATGACATATTGTGCAAAAGAAAGAAGATTTGGATGTAGCAAAATAACAAGTGGTTTAGTAAATGGGGTAATTGCTTGAACACATGTCCCATAAATAATTAATAGATAAACACTTTTGTTATGAATAAGTTCCACAAGCATACTTGGGATAAGGAGCTAGGGAGAATGAAAAAGTAATATATTGAAGTGTTTAATATCACTCATAATCATCAACAAAAAGCATACATAGAGGCCAATATTTATTGGAGAGCCAAAATTCTTATTGCTCAGTTAAGGACTAATGCTCATCAACTCCATTGTGAAACCAGGGCGTTGGAAAAGGTCAGAAGAAGTGTGGGAGGAAAGAGTATGTATTTTTTCTTCTTCTGGAAAAGTCGAAACATAAAAGAATTTCATTTTAGAATGTGAGGTCTTTAAAGACAACAAAGAAAGTTATGCATATATTCTGGAAGCGAGCTTTTAGGATAATCTATTTAGCGAGGGGTTTGTCAAGAAGTTGGGAGCGTTTATTGTGAGGCTTTTGAGGGAAATGGTCGAATACATCAACCATATGAAGAGAAAATCTGTCCCATAAGAGGCTTTTGAGGGAAATGGTCGAATACATCAACCATATGAAGAGAAAATCTGTCCCATAAACTATCTTTAACCTCGTGGACATTAAAATAATTTTCTTTCTTTCTATGATTTTCAAATCAAAATCTCTGCAGAGATTTGTGCCTTATTTAACCAATCGAACAACTAATTTCAATTTGATTTTTCTTCATACATTAATTCAGAAGTGGGATTTGAACCCACCGCCTCAATCGAGGACCAAAACTTGAATATGCTGCCTTACACCCCTTAGCCAATTTAAAATATATTAATGAGAAAAATCCAACAAAATAATGGATAAAATGGAGAATGTTGAGTTACAACCATTTGCCAAGAAGTCCTCAAGATGGACGAGCATTCATCGACGACACATTTTGTTGTTGGAGAGATGGTCCAGCATACATTCTGAGGAGGCTGGTTGCTTCAATGCCACCACGGACTCGACCAACGACCGTCCTGCTTGGTCACCATTAACAGGTCACGAACAATTCACCGCTCAATTTCATGCCATCTATTTTAATCAGATTTAGATTTAGTCACCCCGTTACATTATTCGTTTAAATCCGCATGGTCTTTGGGCTTGTTGATCCCTCTCCGTCTCCGTTGTCATACGTTTACATAAACGCACAAACCCATCCCGTTGCAATGCAAAAAACACTCGTGAGAAATTTGCAATCGAGAGCCCCCTGTTGCCATGTATCTTTCACTGTGTGCAAGGTGAAGAGGAACATACGGGAAAATATATAGGTGAAGAAGATACATTCCACTTTAATGACAATTTCACTGGTAAGTTTTACAAGGTGAAATTGTTGGATTTAGAGACGTCTAATTACAATAATTAGGTTGGACATGCGTGCATTATGATTATGATATCAAATACTGTCAGCAAGATTACGTTTATGTAATGATTAAATATGCCAAATAATGTGATTAATTAAGTTATGGCATTAAACATATTTAAATAAGGATTTGGATACAAATACATATAGAATAATGTTAATCAATTATAATTGTTAATGGACCGATTATAATTGATTGAAATAATAGCAGTAATAAATTTCTTGACAGCCGAAATTTGGCTGTCAAGAAATCTGGACAGCCAAGTTTCGGCTGCCCTAGGATTGGGGCTGAAATTTAGCTGTCAATTGTCAGCCAAATTTCAGCTGCCCTAGGATTGGGGCTGAAATTTAGCTGTCAATTGACAGCCAAATTTCGGCTGCCATAGGATTGGGACTACTATAAAAGGGCTAAGTCTCCAAGGCTTGCAATCACTCAAAACAACAGTCTGCTCCATTGAAGACTTGATACTCTATCAAGGATAGCCAGAGAAAAGGATTGCAAGCTCTTGGAAGGATTCAAGAGCCAACAACTCAAATCAAGACCAGGAGCTTTAGAAGATGGAAAGTAAGTTCCGATGTGCATTATTTTCAATTTCTTATAAGTTCCGCTGTGCATTATTTTCAATTTCTTACAAAGGAGTAGATCTTGGTTAGGGCTTAAAGTAATTAGGAAAACCCATAAATTAAATCTAACAATTGGTATCAGAGCACCCTTATGTAAGAATTACAGTTTATTTCGGTTTTAAATGATTCTCTGTCTGTAAATATGAGATTTAGGGCTTTTGTAAACACGCCCGTGTTTTCCAAAATCGAGCTCCCGTACTTTATGAGACAAAAGGCTTAATTTGATAGCTAATTACTAGATCGGGACGAGCTGCGTGATGTATAGAAAGTAGTGCAGTCGAGTAAATTAGGTGTTTGATTGTTTGAATTCCACTGAGACTTGCAGAAAATCTCTGGTTGTTTTCAGGGAGGATCAATGGCCTATCATACCCTTCTTTAAATTTTCTTGCATCTGTTAATATACAATATCCATTTTCATTTCCATGACTGTCGAATTTCAGAGCCCAAGATCGTTTCAGTGATTCAAAGTTCTAGAAGCTCAGCAATGCATTTTATTTTAAGTTTGTTCAATCTCTGCCCATTCCGATGACGTGTTAACTACGTCACAATTCTTTTACAAGTTTAAAATTATAATCTGCGATGACGAAATTTAGACCAGAAATCAACTTACATTGATGGCTGCGAAGAATATTGTTGGGTTGATTTTTGTTTACTTAATGATGATTTCGGCTGAATGTATCAATAGTCAAATCTCTACGCATAAATTAATATTTTTTTATTTCCGGCTAAAGGCGGCAGTACATTAAATTAATTAATGAAATCTTTCTGGATATGTGCAATATAAGAATATATTGATTATCACGCCGAGTCAGTGCTCAAATAATAAATCTTATCAGATTTCTTTAACTTTTGCATCGACAAACTGCCCAATAATTTTTTTTTTTACTGCCCAATAATTTTTTTTAAACTGTAGTATTGATGGGCATGTAAAAAAAAAAAGTGACGAGTTTCAATCTTAATATATATATATAGTTCATGGAAATGTCACCTTCGAATTTTGGAAGCCGACGCCTTCCAGCCAGGTAGATTCCAAGAGGAGAGTATAATTATATGTAAATGAATTTTTAATGAAAATTGAAGTTTCATTCTATTATATTGTCTCTGTAATGGAGTAATTAAATTACAGACAGATTGTGTGTATGCCTGGAATTATTGATTGTTTTGATGAATCTGCAATATGAGGAAGGTTTAAGACAATTCGAAACAATTATGAAATTGGTTGAAAAATATTATTTTACCATCTTACCAGACCTTAGAAGTAATTGTGAGTAATTATAGTAATTATAATTTAGGTTATAA